>VWZL01004538.1:23745-99202 GCA_013396915.1 Stercorarius parasiticus | reverse complement strand
GACATTGCCAGCCTGCCAGGTGCCCTCACCCCTCACCTGCCACGCTCGGTTTGGTGCCTAGAGCCGCTAAAAACCATATGCAGTCCCCAGCAAACAGGGTTCAGGCATCCCTTGGTGTCAGAGGGCCAGTTCCCAGTGCTGAGCCGGAGGGAGGAAGGTGGAGAGGACCGATATGGGACAGCAAAATCCTGCCGGTGCTGCAGTGCCAGCAGATGGCTGGACTGGGTCACGTGGGCAGATTTTAGCCTTTTCCTGCCTGTCTCAGTCTGTTCCAGGGCTTGGGAAGCCACCCTGCATGCCCAAGGCGTAGACACTGCCCAGACCCATGCGAAGCAGACACAGAGTAGGAGTCTGCCGGTGCGGGTGGGGGTCCATCCTCAATGACCCAGGCGGTCCTGTCCAGTCCTCTGGTTTAATGCAAGCCATCCTCCTGCTCTGCGCAGAGAACAATAGACAGCCTGTGTACGAAGAGATGGGCCTGCTGCCCCAGCTCTCCTACGGGCTGGCTGAACCATCCTCAGACCAGTTGGGCAAGTTTTCAATGCAACCGAGTTGTTTTTTTCATTAAAAAGAAAAACCAAACCAAACAAAAACAAAAAAACCACACATTTGTCAAAGCTGAAATGTTTCATAGAGCTGTATCGTTCAGGCAGACTTTTGCCAAAAGCCGGGCAGACTTTTGGTGGCAGGCTGCCCAATTTCCTAACCCTTTGCCTAGCAGACAGCCTCAAAACCCAGGTTCCCAGGACGGCTCCAGGCTGCCAGGGCTCACAGCTTCCCAGCCCGGTTCTTGCGGGACGCAGCCGGCAGCTGAACTGCCTTTCCCTGCTCCGGTGGGAGGACACCGACTCCAGGCACCGCTTTGCACGGGACCCCATGCTGCAGGAATCCCACGCCTCACCCCACGTCTCTTGTCTCTTCTGTGACGTCTCTTGTCTGCTGGAAGCAGCCCCAGCAACCCTCCAGAGCTGGGGCAGCGCGGGAAGTGTCAACTGACAGCTCTGCTTTGTTTCAGGGGAAAAAGAGAAACACAATCCCTTCTCATCTTCTCTGGTGGCCTCACTTAACTTCTCACTGCCTCAGTTTGCCAGGTTCTGGGCTCATAAAGCCCTGTGAGAGTCTCAGAGATCCTGGCACACAGGGGAGGAAGGTAAGAATTAAAACAATAAGAACTACTAGCTCCCAGACCCCTCTACCACCTCCTGGCCCAGCACTGTCCCTTCCCCCAGCTCTATGCGCAGAGTCACATGTGTGGGATCACTCTGCGTGTCCTCACCTCCCCGGAGCCCTCTGTGCTCTCCCTGCCCTGCTTTCCTTTTCTCCAGGGCCCAGGTATCCTGCGGTCATCCCTGCTTCAACCAGGCTTCCTTCCTCCCCTTCCGTGGGCTCGGACAGACAAGGTGGTTATCCCCGATTCACTCTTCGTGTCTGTGAACTTTCTTCACCTGGGGAGAGCCGTAGTCAGCAGAGCCTGGGAGTGGGGACGACTCACTGGAAGTCTGGAAAATGCAGGAGCATGAATCCAGCACAAGGAGAAATAAAGTTTAGGTTCCCCAGGACACTGGCCAGGAAGCAAGACTCCGACCCCAGCTGTCCTGCCTCAGTGAGGAGCTGGCCCCTGCCCGCTGGCCATGCATGGCTTCGGGGCTTGGAGTGACGGGTGTCCCCAGAGCATCACACTCGGCTCAGCAGAATTCCCCGTACCAGCCGGAGAGAGAATTATCCCCTGTTTGTTTGCCCTGATTTGTTTTTAACAAAAACTGTGCTGCTGGCTGTTTATCACTTCATTTTCCTCCAGGAGATGAGGCAAGCGAAGGAGATCAGCCAGAATAAAACATGACCTTTATGGGCTGTGCTGTGGGCTTGGACTTTCCACCTACTGCCTCTATGTACCAATGGGGCCTGAGATGAGCAGATGCCAGGTGCCATGTTTGGTGCTGGCAGAAGAGCAGCATATGTAGCTCTGAGCTCAGGCCCACGGGATACTCCCCAGCGTGTGCTCATGACACCCACCCAGAGAGTTTTTGTGCCACAGCTCAAGTCACTTCCTCACACCCAGCAAATTCCTCCTCCTGGTCCACGTCCTCCCCCCCGTGAATCTCAGCAGAGGAGGCTGAGTGTTTCTGGGGGAACATCGCACACAGAACACCATTTCTGGGTCGCTGTGAAGACCCAGGCATGTAGGGACTACCACCCTGGTCTTGTTCCGTGCCCAGTCAGGCTAACATGTGCAGCAACCCTTAGGCCGGGCATCTGAGGGACTTTCCTCCCTGGAAGTGCATGGTGGGTGGTGGCAGATTCTGCACTGAGACAGGTCAGGCTGGATGAGGCTTTGAGCAGCCTGGTCTAGTGTGACGTGTCCCTGCCCAGGGCAGGGGGTTGGAATGAGATGATCTTTAAGGTCCCTTCCAACCCGAACCATTCTATGATTCTATGATTCAATGATTCTATGGCAAAGCACAGCCGCACTGAAAGATGCTTTTATCAGCATGTGCCAAACCCCCATCCTGCGCCTGCCTTCCCACTCACAGCCCTCTGGCCCAGCCTGGGACCAGCCTCAGGAGTCTGTGCTGGCTCAGGTAGAGCTGACCTGCTTCCAGCCAGGTGCTCACCAGCCTGGGCTCCAAGCACAGCTCGGGTCTTTGCTCTTGGGAAGAATTTGGAGCAGGTTGGCTGGCTCACCCAACACTCCAGCCGTGCCCTGATTGCTCCCCAGACTACCATGCCCTGGTCAGCCTTCCCATGTGTTCTTCCTGTGTCATAGAATCATACAATCATTGAATCATCAAATCATTGAATCATAGAATCATAGAATGGTTTGGGTTGGAAGGGACCTTAAAGATCATCTAGTTCCAAACCCCCTGCCCTGGGCAGGGACACCTCCCACTAGACCAGGCTCATACGTGTGTGCATGGCCATCGTGTCACACGTGTGTGCACAACCATCACCATGGGAGTGAGCTGCACTGGGGTTTGGGGGTGGCAATTTCTTTGTGTTGAGGGGTCTGGCTTGGGGGTAGAAGTGATGCCTTAAGGGGAGGCTGAGGAAGGCAGGGCTCTCACCACAAAAAGGCTCTGTCCATCCAGTAGTCAGCATTGCATGCCAGGGTGTAGACCGCTGGATGGGGCCATTGATTCCTACAGAGTGCTGCTGAGTCTCCTGGGTGTCCAGCCACTCCTGCTTGGGTATTCATGCTCAGCGCTCCTGCAGCATCCACTCCATCCTCATCTGTACCTAGTCTGTCTCTCCTTCCCTTTTCTCAGAGAGGGAGCGAAGCTCTCTCCTGCATCATTGCTACTGCCTCCAGATCCAAGTTATTCTGTCTAGTGACCCCTCAGACTTGTCACCACTGGGAAGCACAGTGTGCATGGCACTTCTCTTCCAAATGCATGGCTCTAGGCTCTAGACGCTTGAGATATTCTTGGTCCTTAGAGGGGTTGGGAGGCGCCTCTCGCCTGTGGTATTCAGACAGGAACTGAACATTCACTGCATTTACTACAGACTCTAGCTGTGAAAAGACCTTCTCTGACCTGTTTTGGGACAAAATCCAAAGCGTTGCCCCTATGGATGCATCCTGAGTTTTGAAGGCATTTACTGAGTAACAGTGGGCACCAGAGATGTGCCGATGGACCAGAGAAAGGGTGTCTGTCCTGATGTCTCTAAGGACGTCTCTAAGGGAAGATGGGAAGAGATCACTCCTGGCTGCCATACTTCACTCCTCATCTGAAGACCAACCTGGAGGGAGCTCCTTGATCACCTGAGCCAAACACTGTCTGCATGTGGACACGGTCTGCTCAGGTCAAGGGGATGCTTCGGCATTTCCTGCCTTTCTCAGCATTCAACTCCGGCAGCCTCAGCTGGCCGCCTGCTTTATGAGTACCCTCCTCTGACAGAGATCCTAATTCTTCTGGGGTGTTAGAGCGCACCGAGTCCCAGACCTAAAGGGTATCTCTGGGGACCTGCCCACATCCTGTAAGAATAGGGAGAGTTTTGAGCTCTTGTGAAGACAAAACATTTTTCAATAAAATGTCTTATCTCCTGCCTCGGTGTCTGGGTGACGTCCTTAGATTCCAAATGCTCCACCTGCAGCATCAAGAAGGGTGTCCTCCATCCCCACCAGACCCACAGGCATGGTAAGTTCAAGTGATTTTTGGTCAAAGCTAAAGAATACCCCTTCAAGACACGGGAGAGGCTTTGAGCATGCACAGGGAAGCAGGAGGGCATGTGGATGTGCCTTGGCAACTCCGGGAAAGCAACCAGCTTCCTGAAGGCATTTAGGGACACCCTGGGAGAGCAGGGGGGAGAGAACTAGCCTGGAAGAGTGCCCCACAGCCTGTTTTCCTCCTCCCTCTGCTGAGTCCCCGGCAGGTAGTAACATAAACCAAGCAGGTTTGTTTGCAGTGACATTTTGGAGGATGCCTCCTAAAGATGAGTCAGGCTATGCCTGCTGCAGAAAAACAGTGATGCAGAGTCTTGTGGGACAGTTTTAGTGGCTGTGGAGGAGATGGAGACAGACTCACCTGAGCCAGCCTTACTAGTCTGGTCCTTGGGAACTGCCTACCACACGTAGAGCCACTGAGTCCTGCAAGGGCACCCCGGGCATGCTTCCCTTTCTTACACAAAATCATTAAGGCTCTTAGAAACTCCTGCAGCAGATAGAACTGAAGTGCCCTTTCAGTGAGGTGCCCACCCAGAGGTGTCTCGTATACCTCTGCCTACAGTATTCCCATCCCATCCTTTCCCTGTTGCTAAGGTGCTCAGCCTAGCAATGACTGTTGATGACTTGAGACCCTAGATACTGCCTATCAGATTTCCCATGAGCAGCAGAGAGCAATGAAAACAGAGATCAGAGAGATGAGGAGAGGAGCCTAACCTGCTAATTACAGTGGTAAAGCAACATTCAGCACCTGCTGCTGGCAGTTAGGTCCTTCTGCCAAGGGCTATACGGCAAAACAGGTTTGGCTGGTGGTGAGACAGGGCAGCAAAACAGGATTCATTATGGCCAGAAGTGGTGGGGAAACAGTTGTTCTTACAACAAAGGAAGAAAGCAAACTGGTGGGGGTTAGAAGCTGGATGAGTGCGCCCATGATGCACTTGTGATCCTGCTGGTCAAGGTCTACCCCCTTCAGATGGATTGGGTTTGCAGAGAGGCAAGTTGTCTTGATCATCACCCTTCTGTCATCTCTGTGCTCATCTCTGTGCAAATCACAATGTTTTCTTCCTCCTGCCGTTCCGCCAGGGTGATTTGTGCCAGCAGGGTCTCTGGCCAAGGTGATTGCAGCAGCCTATTTTTGAGACTGCCCTTGAGAGATGGAAGCCAGGAAGGAGGAGTCCAGTTGTTCCGGTGTCCATGCCCTGGAGAGGCACTAACACCTGCAGTCCATGCTGGCTGCTCTCCAGTGCCTTGCTAATTGCATCGGGGTCCTTAAATAATAGAGCGTCCATGTGCTGCTGGCTCTCCCGGTGCTCTGGAGGGGACATAGTGGCTCAGCTGGGGGCCACTTCAGGCTGCAGGAGATGGGAACCTCTCTGTTCGGGTCCTGGAATTTTGACTCCAAAGGTGCTCTCCGACACAGCTTGGTTGCTGGATGTCTGCTGCCTCCCCGGGATATTTATTTGGCTCTGAGAGTCAGCAAGGGGCTCGCAGATGCTCACTCCTTTGAGGTCCTTTTAAGTACAGACAGGGATTTAAGGGACAGATCTGCACCCAAATGTACGCACATCCCATAATGAGCATGGAGCTGTATTTATCTTATCCTACAACTCCAGGTAACATCCCACTGAGGTGTCCGCCCCAAAAGCTGCCTCACTCACCTGAACACGGCAGGAACCCATGTGAGTAGCTTGCTCCTGGGCCTTCCTTGATCTTCACATTCTGTTGAGCTGCAGCATCAGCTCAAATGCTGCGGCCTGCAGAGTCACTCGAGTAAAGGTGTAGTCTTGCAATACTCTCCAAATGTTGCTGAGTTTATCTTTCCGGCATGCCTGCCAAGCTAAGGAATCTCGTTGCCCCTACTCTAATGAGGCACAGCACAGCCAGGTATCAAACACTCCCCACACACAAAACAAGTGGTTGAAAAGCAGGGACTGAACCTACACCTCCTTGTTCCCACCCGAGAGGCACTTTGCCAAGCTCACCCAACTAGCTGAACAAAAACTGTCTTGTCATTATGGCGACCGACCCACTGATGCTGCAACTTGACTGGTGCCTGTGAGCATCACCTGGGATGTCATCTGGCTCAGACGCCTGCAAAAAGCTAGCTGGAGAGAAGTCACATTTCACAAACAAAGGGAAAGAGGGGAGGGAGGCAGGGGAGCAGCTGAGCCAGTGGAACTGTTTGTGCAGCCATAATCACACCATAAAACAAGGCAAACGCACCTGGAAAACAGCCCTTGTGCTTGCTGGCAAACAGGCTCTGGCGACCAGAACTGCTCAGGACAAAGCTGTCTTTGCTGGGGGACTCACTCACCTGAATGGTGCATGCTTTCACGCTGACTGCCCACAGGGGCAGTGCTTTGCTCCTTTTTCTCCATGGAAGAATTGCCCCCTCCATGTTTTAACTTTAAATCTGTTTGCCTTTATTTATTTTTTTTTTTTTTTTTGTAAAAAGAGAGGAAGGCCAGTTGTTTTTGGCAGTTTGAAAACGTCCCACCCAATGGAAACGGAAGAGAGCAGAGGATGGAGGAAGGCCAGGAGGGAAGGTGTCACAGCCCTGCCTGGGATATCCGCCACTCCCTGTCACGTGGCTGTGGTCCATGTACCCTCCAGCTGTGACATCTGCCTCTGCCCACATTTCCCTCTCTGGGCTTCCTCCAGCTGACCCCTCTGTAGGGCCAGAAGCACCATCAGTGATGGGGTACTGCAGAGGGAGTCGTCACTCGGCTCTGGCACACCATCAGGAACAGGGATGCCAGCCGAGGAGCAGCAGAGGGAGAGTGTGGGGCCAGACCCTGTATCCCTGAGCCAGGCCACACGCCTCCAGGCAGACACTGGGGCACACGGGGATGCTCATGTCTGTCCCTGGGAAAGAACACACCATCCCCAGTGTTCAGAGATGCTCAAGTGCCATTCTAGGAGGCACAAGCAGGGACCAGGAAGAGCACATGAGCCAGGCATCCTCCCAGCAGCTGAAGCAGGTGGGAGAGACAAGCCAGACTTTCTCTCTCTCTCTCTCTCAGCCCTGTCCCACACACACACTTCAGATGAGAGCTGCAAAGACCTCTGTTCTCCAGGCTGGCCTCCCCCTCCCTCGGTACTACTTCTCTCACTTGCTCAGCAGCTCAGCCCTACATCCAGGTTTACATATAAATAAAGAGTGAGTGTGAAATCCACCCTGGGGTCTCTCCTGACTCCCACTTGGCTCCCTAATTGGAAAGTCTGCCAGCAGGAGATATTGCAATGAGCTAAGGCAGAAACAAACTCCCTTTATCCCAGGCAGAGATGGCGGGTGGGGTCAGCTCCCCAGCCCAAGCCACGCCGGCTGGGAAGGACACAGAGCAGATTTGCAAAGACTCAACCAAGCTCTGGTTCTCCATCAGGCTCTCGGGGCTCCACCACTCTGCTGTGCCTGGAGGGAAGGGACAGGCATGTATCGGAGACGATCATGCAGCAGCTTGTCCCTCGGGGCAGGGCTAGTCTGGCACTTTGCAAGCCCTGACCAGTTGATGCCAATAGGGAGGACCAGCAGGACGGAGTGTGGTCTCTATGCAGCACTGGGTAGGTGTGTGCCTCAAATACCTGCATTTCCAAAAACAGGTACCTGATTCTGAGGTTCCTCCACTTGCTCTGTGCTCAGAAGGGCGTTTTCCCCGATGCACGCGCAGCTCCCATCGAAACACTGCTGACCTACAGGGACACTCTCTCCTTTTGATTATTCAGCCTAAAGGAATCAAGAGTCAGATTCTCACCTTCATTTCCTTCCTGGAGGGGAAAACTGACCGTGATACCTTGGTTCCTCTATTACCCCCAGCCCGATATTACAGATGGTGTTTCTCACAGGGGTAGCAGCACCACCTTCCATGGAGGCAAAGCCCACACACCTCACCAGGCTACGCTGCACCTCAAACATGCATGTCAACAGCCAAGAGCCACCTGGCACTGTGAAAGACAGCTAGGGAACCTCTTCCACCAAACCCCCATTGATTTTTTGCTGCCTCCTTTAGGTTTCAGAGGCCCTGAAGGCACAAACATTGCCCCCAGTAGAACTGCTTCAAAAGCAACAATGATCTCGGTACAAGCAGATCAATGTCCCAGAGCTTTATGTTTTCTGAGAAAATAATGCAGCTCTTCTGCTCCCTGCGCCAGGGAAGTTTGTTGTCCATTTTAGGATGCTATGTTCACCCTGAGATTCATATTCTTTTGGTCTAGCGTCATCCAGCCTCTATGAGTTTGCCGGATGAGCAGATGGGGAAGAAGCCCATGGAGGGAAGGGGACCAAGACCAAGAACAGAGTCAAAACAGGTACCCACAACTCCCATGAAGGGCAGGAGAGAGACGATGGTTTCTGAAAGTTCATCAAAATTTCTCATGGATGAAGGACCCAATAACTCTTCTTCAAACAGAAATTTCCTTTTCTGTCCACTTCTCTAAAGGGAAGATAATCCTCACATATGAAATACAATATTATTTCTCATGTTGTCTTTGTGAATTAAAACATCAACTCATCCAGCAAATGATTTATGCCAAAACTCCAGCAAAAACAGTAAGCAAAATTGCTACTTTGATCATGACGTTTGGAGCAAAAGCCAAGTAGTGATGCAGTAGACTCATATACATCTGCTATGCACATAAACATTGCTTCTGTGGCCTTTGGAGAGTTTCTCATAATCATTCCCATGATTTACCCTCTGAGATTGGGCAGGAGCTTGCAATTGCACCATTACGGCTATAATTTTTTCCCGGTGAGATTCTGCCAGCTGAGTATTGCAGAGACTTCCTTTTACTAATCCTACCTCCTGGAGGCACTTAGCAACTAATCTGGATTACCTATTTCTACTATTCTGTGGCAAAAGAAACCTCATTGTTTCAAGTCCTGTGGGCTCACTCCAAGGCACTCACTCCCATGGGAATATCCCCTTGTCTTCTTAATTTTATTCAGGCTGCTCCTTTGCCAAGACCCCTCAAGTCTCATGTGTATTAAGTGGGCCACCGCATGGGCTCCAAACAGATAACTTTAGCTAGGGATGTTACCCTGTTGTAGCAAACTACCCTTAGACCCAGGTTAGCAGCAGGAGGATTACGGCTCTTTGGCAGTGGCTTGTTAACAGATGCCTTAAGGAAATATAGACAGCACAACACTGACCCTCAGCATGGAACTGGAAACACCTTCCTGGTCTGATCTAAACAGGGGTTTTCTATTTCAGAGCATCCCTTGTCAGGTTTTAGCCAGCCCGTGTCACTGCAGATCAGAGTATTCAAACAGAAAAAGTCCAGTTGACTTCACCAAACATTGGAGCAAGCCTTTGGCTCCAGTCACCCAAGAAGCAATCAGCAGGAGTTAGGAGTCCCAGAGCTTTGCAAGCCAAATGGGCCCAAGCTTGTGCATATAAAAGCCCCAGGTTCTGGCAGTCTTGGAGCTATTTTCCGAGCCCTCCTCCAGATCCTTGCCTGTGACTGTCGTTTTGAGGTGGAATGCGCAGACCTGCCCACAGCACTCAGGGCAAGGTCATCGTGACACCACCCACCCGTCTAATGCCTTTGTGAAACTCCTTACATCCTTCTCTACAGTCTCCTCCATGAAGCCTTTCATTTTTATTCACCTTTTTGGTCACTGCTGGGCTCTTGAGCAGAAGTCCTCATTCAGTTGTCACAAAATAACACAGTTCGTGTGAGGTTACGCCAATTCAGAAGCCCACCGCATACAGAGTGGCTTGACAGAGGCTCGGGATAACTCTGCCTCTCTTTTCACATGCACCACTTTCTACTTGTGCTCTCATCTCACTACGCCCAGCTCTAATTCCTCTCCATCCTACTTATTCCACGCCATCTTACGCGGGTCTGCCTATTTTGTATGGCATCATCTCATTTGCAACACTGGCCCTGAGCTGCCTCCACAGGGAGCTGAGCTCAGCTGCCCAAGCAAGGTCCACAGCACCTCTCACCCCGCTCAGCCTGATCACCCCACCTGACCCTCACAAAGTTTGAGCAAAATAACAGGATGTGGTCTTGCTCCAGGCTGCTCTCCATGCTCTCTCACGTGCCTCATCTTAGTGCACACAAGACTTTCCCCAGATGCCGCTGAGTTTCATGTAGGAGGATTATTCCCGGGCGTCGTGGTTTAAGCCCAGCCAAGCAACCAGGACCAGGCAGCCTCTTGCTCACTTCTTCCCACTCCAGTGCAATGAGGGGAGAAGACTTGAAAAAATGAGGAAAACTCATGGGTTGAGATAAAGACAGTTTAATAAATAAACCAAAAACCACACACACGCGCAAAGCAAAACAAGGAATTCACTCACTACTTCCCGTCACAGACAGGTGTTCAGCCATCTCCAGGAGGGCAGGGCTCCATCACACATAACAGTAACTTGGGAAGACAAAACACCATAACTCTGAACATCCCCTCTTTCCTTCTTCCTCCAGCTTTACATACTGAGCATGACATCACATGGCATGGAATATCCCTTTGGTCAGTTGGGGTCAGCTGTCCCAGCTGTGTCCCCTCCCAGTTTTCTGCTCACTCCCAACTTACTCACTGGCAGGATGGTGTGAGGAGCAGAAAAGGCCTTGACTGCTCAGCAACAACTAAAAAAATTGGTGTGTTACCAACATGATTCTCATCCTACATCCAAAACTTAGCACTATACCAGCCACTAGTGAGAAAGTTAACTCTGTCCCAGCCTAAACCAGGACACCAGGGAATCCCATTTCTCACTTCCACTCACACATCCTGGTGACCCCTTACTAAGGATAGCAAAAGATTCACTGCAAGAGCCTCTCCAAAGAGCTAGGATTAGTGTGGCAAGTCATTTAGCCCCATTACATTAGGATGGTGTAAGAATTTATTCCACAAACTGCTATTGGGAAGGAACAGCCTGGCTTTGTGACCAGGGATGACCTGCTCCAGAAGGAAGCATGCTGGTGGGTGTACCTAAAGCCTTCAGCTTGTTCAGAACCAAGAAAGACAAAGGCACCAGCTCGTCCCCAGCAGCAGCATCATACTGGTCATGATGTCAGGATGCTGAACTGCAGTATGGCAGTTCCTAGAAAAAACATTTCAGGTGAGGCTTGTGGTGTTTGCGAGAGTTCAAAGCTGGTTGTCAAAAAAGCTTTTCCATCTGACTGCTTATCCACTCCTCCCTTCCCAGGCACCCTCCAGCACCATTACTTCGTACGTGGCTCCAGAGATGGCAAGCCCCTTGCCTGTCCTGGTGACCCAAGTGAGGTGAAGCTGGATTGCTCCAACTCTTCCAGATGCCACACCAAGCTCCGTCCAGCTATTCTGGGCTCTGCCCTGGCTGTTTCTGCTTTAGTGCTTCCTGCAGTGGGGCAGACAGTGGTTCTCCATTGCAATACACCGTTGGCAAGAAGCAGCTGAAGGACAATTACCCCTGCTCTACATGGGCAAATGAAATCTCTGGTAGTGGGGCAGGACCTTGCTGTGGACCTGGGTCTCTCTGCTGCCTCTGAGACCTTTGTCAGAACAGCTTGGAAACTGGTGAGGAAACGGTCTTCCCTTTAGCACTGTCCCCAAGGGGTTCCCAGATGCTGTCTGAATAGCATTGGGTCAGTCTCCTTCCCTCCAAGCAGGGCAGTCACTGCCTCCGGGCGGCATTTCAGAGCAGCTGAAGCAGCTTCTCCCTCACGGTTGCCCTAGAGAAGAGCTGACCTCCTTCAGAGTGGAAGTGCCTTGCCAAGCTAAAATTAGATTTTCTAAATATCCTGTCCTCACCCTGTGGTCCCAGAAGTCTTTCTGAGGCCCAGCACTTGTGATGGCTGCCGACTTGCTGTCCCACAGGGAAGGGAAGCTCCACGTCCCTCCATCCCACCCTGACCTCCACACAGGCACAGCTCTGTATCACCTGCCTGGTCTGTAGCAAAGGATGCGCCAGAGCCTGCGAGTAAACCAGGCAAAGCAGCCCAGGCCATTAAAGCACAATAATCACGTGCATTGTGCTTGTGAAGCAAGACACCAGCCTGTCCACGCAGTGGGGCAGGGCCAGCCAGGACTGCTGCCTCTCCTCCGCATTACAGCGCCCAGGACTGCAGCCCCAGGCGGGTTCTCTCCTCACTGGATAACTTACATGAAGCTTCCCTGCTCCGTATACTCAGCTGTTCCTCTGATATGGTGCCAGTCTCAACACATGGAAACCAGGCCTTCGAAATCTTCCATAAGCTCAAGCAACTTTACATTAGCACATTGTCTACAATCTCGAAGCCTAAAGGCTGAGACCAACAAGCCTTCCTTTGCATGAAGCAGAATGAAACGATGGAGTCATCCATCTTTCCAGCTACCACATTTTTCTTGGCTGAATAAAAATTTTATTTAACAGTAGCATTAAATTCAGTGCCACGTGTTTTATTCCTGTGTCACCAGGATCTGGAAGGAATGCTTTTCTCACAGCTTTCAATAGTATTTGCGAGGATACGGGTCCTAATTGCAGCTCTGCTATGTTAACATTTCCAGGGATTTTCATCAGGCCATTCAACATGAACCCTTGGTTTCTCGGAGTATTCCTTCTCTTACGGAGCTTTTGATATTCTTCTCCCAGAACTAGTGAAGAATCAGAGGGGACAGGGGAGGTAAGAGTGTTCAACATCTTCATGAGCCAATTTCTGCAACATTTTGCATTCTGGGACTATTCCCCTCTGGTGACTAATTCCTCCTTTCTCTTCCTTACGAAGCCACATTTGTTCCCTTCAAAACCACTTTCCATCTCACCCCTTTCTCAAGCTACGGCCCTACAGTCCACAAGTAAATCTGGAAAACCATCGCTGCTCTCCTTGTGGAAGCGCAGTTGATGGAGGAGAGCTGGACAAAGACTTGGCCCCAGGTCCGGTCTGGCAAGAGTTTCCCCTTCCCTTCCCTTCCCTTCCCTTCCCTTCCCTTCCCTTCCCCTCCCTGGGCTCCTGCTGAGTGGCTGAGTCATGAAGGCTCTCAGCCGGCTCCCAGGCAGTGTCCCAGCAGGCTGTCAGCAGGGTGTCGAGGATTTCATTCAACATCTCCTGGGCAAGCCATTGCCTTGTACCCCACGGACACAGCCCTGGCCATTGCTGGTGGGCAACAGCTGGGTCTCGCGATCCTGGGGCAGGGTCTCACTGCCCAGCAGGATGAGAACGCAGCAAGCTCCCTGACGGTGCTGGCAGAGCTGCTTGAGGTGCTCAGCACCACAGCGGTCAGATCCAGCTCTGAGACATCTCCCTGCACAACAAATGGAGTTCCCTGTCAGGTCACCAAAAATGTCCCTCAGGTCATCTGTGGCTGACCCACTTGGCTGGTTCCCATGACCTGGCAGCTGATGGCCCCTAGCATCCCATGGCCTCCTCTCCTAGCAGACCCGCTCCTGGCTCCTCACCCCTGATCCCCACTCCTTGCTCCACTATTGGTGGATGTTTGCAGATGGTTCATCCCACCTCTGTCCTTCCCAGCCCACCAGGAGTCCGTCTTCCCTCACCGCTGTACAGACACCGGCACCAGCACTGCCTGTGCTGTCCCCAGCCTGCTTTGAGGGCCAGCCTTGAGTATGCTCCAGCACCTGCTGCCTTTCACCCTCTCCCCCGCAAAACCCTTGGCCCAAAGCCCTGCGGGCAAGGCTGATCCTCTGGAGATATCTGTCAGCACAGCCTGCCCAGACTCACAGCTCTCCCTGGAGACAGGTTTCCCCGGGGGAGGAAGGGCAAGGAGACACTAGTCCTCTCCTTCCTCATGTCAGCACCCACTGACCTCATCCCTGAATCCTGCCACATCTGCATCCCCCGAGCATCCCCTGGACTGTCCCTGAGGTACGCACGGCACTGCCACTGCCAGCCCCCAAGGTCTCACCTCCCACCCACGGGAGCACCATGGGGGAGGTCACAACGTTTTGATCACTCTGCCTGGGGACAACTTGCTGCTTCTTGTTACAAGCCCCTTCCCTGCAAGCTGCCAGCCCAGCTGGGAAGCCTCACCCCGTCCCTCAATGCCACGCGGGCAGGGGTACCACAGTGGGGAGCCCCATCCCTGCCGGCACTGTGGAGCAGAAGGGTCTGAGGGCAGGCAATGGGGTCTCCGGTTTCAGTTTCTCTGCCCTCGGGGAGCTGTTTGGACTCATCCGCCTCTCCTAACACAACCACCTCTGCAGGAGGGTGTGGGTGAGATCCTCCTCACTGAGAGAGCCCCCGGCTTGTCCTGTTTGGCTGTTTATGCTTGGGACCAGATCAGGTTTCTAAGGTCTTCCCAAGCCAGTAACTTTGGTTTGTTTTTGTTTTTTTTTAAAAATAGAGCGCTGATTTTCTTCTCTTTCCTCACCCTCCCATCCTCCACCCTGCGATTTGTGGCCTGGCCTGAAGATGGTGAACGAGCAGCGGTGCTCTGGAGCGCGGCCGGGGCTGAGCCGCCTCAGTGTCCGCCCAGGTCCCCCCCAAACCGCCCACGGGCTGAGGCAGGCGATGAGGGGGAGCTTGGCATCATCCTGCTGCAGCCGGTCAAGCAGTGTCCCCATGGTCTCCTGCATTGTCTACACCGGCCTCCCAAGAGGACACAACCCAGGAGGGGAGGAGGGCAATGCCGTGGCACTTTCAGCCCCCAAAAAGATGTTTTGTGCTCCCTGCTGAGCTGCAGCTGTGCAGCATGAGCTGCCATGTGCCTCAGTCCCCCACTGCAAAAAGGGCTGAGAGCCCTTTCCCAGGGTGCTGTGGGGATGAATACAGCAGATAGCGTGAGGTTCCCAGAGCAGGTAACGTCCCCCTAATTAAGATAAATACTAATTAAGTCTGGGACTTTCAAAGAAGCCCTGGGAGCAGACTCCAACTCCTGTTGAATTTCAATGGGAACGAGACACCTGATTCCAGAGAAGCCCAGCCTCTGATATTAAGCTTAAATGGGCCCTTCTCTAACGTTGATATATTGCTGCTCTGCAACTCGCGAGTGCCTTCCCGTATATCCGAGCACAACATCAATGTCCTGGAAATGCTAATAAGGAGCTTTAGGAGGGCAGCAGCAAGCAGGCTCCGAGTCAGATGCCCATGATCATCCTGTGCTACCAAACGTTATGGACGAGCTTTGAGCAGAGCTTGCCCGTTTGCGCACGAGGCTCTGGCTTTGTGCATCCCTGCTACCGATGGACCTGCCGCCTCCTCCTCCTTTTCCTCCTCCTCCCCGGCTGTGGAGAGCTTATTCTTGCTGGTCCCGATCCTGCAGTGTCTGGGAGACCTTCACGGGGTGAGCAAGGCGAAGAAACAAGGCAGATCTGAGAGCATGGAGCTGGGCATGCTGGGACCAGCCTCCCAAAGACCACCAAAGGACGGCAGCAGAAAGCAAGCCCTTCCCGTTGCAGTCAGACCCCCAGGCAGCCATAGAGGGATGGGGGGCCTGTGGCCCCCATTTGCATGCCCATCCTGTGCTCATGCATCCTCCACCTACCCTCCCTTGTCCAGCAGAAGGTGCAGGCCACCCCTGTGAGGGCCGTGCCATGGGGCCTGTGCTGTGTGCCCACGGCAGCAGGAGATGTTCAAAGGGGTGGGGGGACATAGCACTGGCGTAGTGATGGAAAGCATTTGGGATTTTCAGTGACCGTGGTCCAGGACCACGGACCGACGGCGCTGAGGCTGGGCTGCGGAGCTGTTTGGGAACACCAGACCGTGAGACCCCTCCGCAAGCCACCACGTGTCCAGCTGGCTTGGACCCAGCATTGTGACGGACTGGACTTCGCAGGCCCGTTGCCAGCCCAGAGGTCTGAAAAACACAACCTCTCTGTCCTCCCATCCTGCTCGCCAGCGCCTGTTTCAAATTAGCATTTCCCCTGCCCCCACCTCCCGCCATTTGGGCAAATCCCCTCAGCTGTCTGCCAGCCGTGCCGGGGCGAGCGGAGACCAACCCGGGAGCCCGGTTTGGTTTCCAAGGACTTTCCCAAGTCCCGGGTACACTTTAGCAATTAGAGGGTTAAGTTTCCTCCCGGCCTCGCTGCATTAACTGGAAAGGAATGAAGTGTCAGGCATGTTCTCACCACAGCAGGCTGTTGGAAAGCAACTCCCTTCTCCACGCACACACACCTCCCACTGCTGCGACCAAATTATTTTCTATCCTCCAGAGACCCAGTATGCCAGACAAAATCTGCAGCATGACTCTGATTCATTGCAAAAGGATGCAGATGTAATATTCCCTTTTTTGCCGGGGCTTCTTGCACGCTAATTCACACGGCATCTCGGCATTTTGAGTTTTACAGCTCTCCTTCTCTCTTTATTATTTTTTTTCGGAGGGCTCTGACGCCCCTCACTGACCCTTGGCCCCACGTCCTTTCTCCCAGTGCCACCAAAATAAAGACGCTAAGCCTCCCATCTCCAGCGTGCAAATAGGCAGCTCTCCCCAATGTGCTAATTAGCCGAGTGTTTGGAAGTAAATAGGTATGATTGGTGGTAATTTCCTGGCTGAAGGGGTAATTATTTGTTTCAAACAGGCTGCAAAATAACCCCTGTAAGGTGAGATAGGAAACTAAATTCAAAAGAGGTTTCCTATTCCCACTAAGCGGGATTGAAAACTGGTTTGAAATTCCTTTTTTTATTTATAGTACATGGTATCCATGGAAACCTACAGAGGAGGTCATGGTAGCTAGGCCTCCGTTTCACCCTGCTCAGGGGATTACCGTTGCACAGTGGTACGCAGCCGTGTAAGAAAGTAGATTCACAATTCCCCGCAAATAGTCCCCCCAGCCAGCCCCCAGCCCCAGCCTTCCTGGAGGGCTGCGGGAGAGCTTTTGGGAGGCTCGTAAATCTGCTCCGCGATGGGAAAGTGATGGGAACTCTGCCTCCAGCGTCCCCCAGAAGCCGGAGGCTGCCGGGAGTGCGCAGGCTCCCCGCGGTACCCTGCCGGCAAAGCGCCGTGGGACGGAGCTGCTCATGGCGCGGCAGCGGGATGCTCTGCCCCTCGCCCGCGCTCGCCTCCTTGGCTCCCAAACCCCACACGGAGGGGAGGAGCACCCCGGACGACTTTTCACTTGGCTCACCCGAGTGAGGAAAGCCCCAGCGTGGTCCACATCCCAAATTCCCATTTGCGCACCTTCTGTGTTCACCTTTCCCTGTTGTTCTCAGGAAAGCCATTGCTTTTAAAGGAAGAGGGAAGAGTGTGGGGAAAGGGATACTGCAGAAATGACTGCGGTTTTGGGTCAGATCCTGGGGGCGTGATGCTGGGCGCTGCTCCCCTCATTGATTTCAGTGGGGGAAAAAAGGCTGGTTTTCGCCTTCAGGAGCTATTCAGGCTCTCCCAGGTACGAACCTTTTGCCGCTGTGGACAGGAGTGATTTGACTGCGTGTGATTTAGCGGGAGAGAGTGATCATTACTTTTTATGCTGTATGTAAAAACCCAGTTACAGTCCGTATAGTGGCTGATGCTCTATAAACAGCCAGCGTCAGCAGCGAGCGAGCAGTGCAGGAGGAGGTGCACGCTGCCAGCTCTCCCCCGTGCTGGCAGGGCCACGGTGGCTGGATGTTCCCCGGGAAGGCAGAGGTGGAGCACAGAGCTGTGCTGCGACCATTTTCCACCCCGGGTGAGCCTGCCGCCCAGACCCCCATGCTGTCCCCTTTAGCTCTTCATGCTCTGCCCCAGCAGCACGCGGAGCGACATTATGCCTGTGACCTTCACTAATTCACTTTCCCTCTCCACGCCGCCTTTCCTCCGCTTGCAGAAAGACACGCTTTTTCACACAGCATAAAAATAGCCTGTGTAAGGCGTTGCCAGAGGAAGCTGTGGGGCCAGAAACGCGCAGGCTGGCGGGGGGACGGGCTGCGCCGCGCGGGTCCCTGCCCTTCTCACACCACCCCCTGCCCCGCTGGGAGCCCCCAGACCAGGCTCCGACCACCCTTGGCGTCCTTTACATCTCAGCCTCTTCCTCTGCTGCTGCCTGAGCTGTGGACTCAGTCTCAACATGGCAAAACCCAAACGGTTGAGGTCAGCTGCAGGGAAATGCCGCTTTATCAAAGTTCTCCATGAAACTGATTTTTTTCCCCCTTTGCTCTGGGAAACTAAAGGCTGAGAGCATTAAAATTAGGTGAATTGCAAGGCAGAATTTTGAGACTTTCTAAACCAAAGATTGTTCAAAAAATCATTTCCGTGTCCTTCGTGGAAATGATTCTGGTTTGAGTATCTGTTGCAATGGGAAATAGTACTGGAGCCATTACCGTCATGCAAAACAGAACTGTTTGTATCAAACTGACATTATGTGACCAAAAGCCCTGTCCAGATAAAACACCTCCTACTGCTCTCTCTTCACCAGCCCTTACCTTGATTCTTCCCCTGCCATCCCTCCAGCTGGTGTGTGCACAGCACCGTACGATGATGGCCACCCCCAGACACTTGCTTAGGCTTCAAGCCAGTACCGTGGTATTTTCTTGTTTCCCATTGACACCCCTAACGCGCTCCCCGGCCCTGTTCTTTGAGCCCTTTCCTAAGCCTGCCCTTTGCCAGAAGGAGAGCACCCCAGGAGCTTCTCATCTGCTGGGCAAGGCTTCCACTGGCACGAGGGGAAGCCACCACCTGTGAAGTAAACCTCTGGGCACACCTCGTGTCTGATTTGAGAGGGTGAATTACATCCTAGGAGTCTCCTTTTCTCTCTAGCAGTGGCTATAAACCCTGGAGACATCAAAAGGTAGACAGGATGAGTCCAGCCCTGCTCTATCAAGTGACCAGCCAGTGCCACCACACATCGCTGTGCTCCGTGTTGGACTCATGTCCTCTGCCCTCCCTGCCCCAGGGACCCACACCGCTCCCAAGCTCAACACAAAATCTGCGCCTACCCCATCTGTCTGTTCTCACATTGAGTTCATCCACACGGCCAGTGGTTTTCTAGTGCTAACCGCAATTTTGTGCCTACCTTGACGCATGCTATGCTATCGCAAGTACAGTCAATCTATCTTGACTCAGCCAATAAGCAGGAGAGAAGTAATGTTTTTCCTACTCCCCCAGCTCTCTTCTCCTCCCGTTCCCCATCAGGCGCTCAGCAAGTTCACAAGGGCAGTCAGCTCTCGGTTTCCTTGGTCACGCACAGCAGCTTGCCCTCCCAGAGTAATAAAAACAAATGACACGTTGCTGCTTGTTGTCAGAGACGTTACTGGGCCCCTCCATGGACAGAAGGTTTTGGGGGAAGGAAGCATTTTCGTTTTTAGGTTCCTTCTTGAGCAGGTGGAGGAAAAGTTATCAGTAGATGTTAGTTGTCAGTAGACGTAATGCCAGAGTCAACTGAAAAGGATGAGCAAAGATTGAGACATTCTGAGGCATGCAGGACTGAGAGCGGGGGGCTGTGTGCTTGTGGATGCCAGAGCTGGTGAAACAATGCTGGATCTGACCATCTGGGAGCAAGCGAGACCCAAGAGGTGTCTGTGCCAGGTCCTGATGCCTGCCAGAGGGGGACAAGTCCCCGGCCTGCAATGCTGCCCTGCATCCCCAGCTCCTGGCAGTGAATTTAGCAACCTTAATGTGTGGACACTGGGTCTAGTAAGGTGGAGAACAGATTAAGCCTCCCTTGTGGCTGTAGCTGAGATCTGCCCTACTTCCATTTCTGGTGTATCTGCATTTTCTCCTAATTCAGCGTCCTCTCCGCATAGGCACACAGAGAAGCGCTCACCTGTGCATATGTGGACACACTGAACTGCATGGGAGGGAGTCCGGGAACCCCAGCAGGGTTGGAGCTTGGGAGTTCAAGAGCTGCCCGTGCCAGGAGCTAGGTCTTCCTTTTGCCCACAAGTAGCTCGTGGTGATGGAGACCCTGCCAAGCTGCCCTCCTGACCACGGAGCCCTGCGCCACGCATCCTACAAGCTCTGCATCCCATCCCAGGTTGAAGTGACCGGCCGGGCTGTCCAAGGCTGGTGGCCCTGGACCTCAGTGAGCCGCTGGCTCTGGGCTCCGGCCACCCTCCCCAGCACGGCGGGCGGACAGCAGCAAGCAGCCCCGAGCCTGAAGGACTTCACCATCTGGTTGCTGATTCAGACACCAGCCCCCACTCTGTGACGTTCCAAAGGCTGCGGGAGGGGAGGACTTGCAACACCTTTATCTTTAGCTTTGCTTCTCCCTTTTTTTCCTATTTTTATTAGCTGGGAGACGTCCCATCCTTTTTATAGCTCTGAAGTCGAGGGTGATCAGATGAAAGTGCGATGGGGCTCCTGCATGGGTAGATGAGCAGCCATGAGGTCAAGGCACCTAAAGGAAAAGTTTCCAGCTTTCACAGCTCTAAAGATTGTCCCATAAAATTACTCATAAAATTAAAGTGGGTTTTGGGTTTCAAAGTCCTGAGAAACTTGAAATAGTCATCAGTCAATTCTGGTATATGGGAAGCCTCAAACCTCCGCTTATTGAAGCAGAGGTTAACACAGTGCTGTAACATCTGCTGGGGACAGGGGAACACGTCTGCAATGGCAGCATCTGAATCAGCTTTGAGGTTATGGCTTGGGCAGTGCGTGGTGAGTTGTTTTCACTATTAAAACATGTAGCTGGCTCCATGCTACAGATATGAACTGCCTTGGTCAAATTCTTACCAGTAAAATGCAGAGCCACCTTCTCAGACCCTTCTGCGGGATTTACGAGGGCTGGGTCCACTCCAGCTTTCTTTCTGTATCAAAGTGATGATTTAACTAATTGATGATCTAATTTCAGGCTGGAACTGAAACTAACCTGCCGATTTGTGAGTTTGACCTTGGTGCAGATTAACAGCAGCAGCAGTTGGCGTTAGTTTAACAGCATTCATAACCGCTTTTGCTTTGGTGATACCTTCTCTGGACTTTGCTTTTGCTTTTTTTAAATCTGTCACTAGCATGGTAAATGGCAAGCATGAGGGATGGTGATTCAGGCAGCTCCAAGCATCTCGGGGTGGGAGGGGAGCCCCTGGCTGCAGATGTCACTGTCATACCTTTGGCAGCAAATGCCAGCTTTGAACCAGGCAGGGGAGCTGATCTCACTGCAAAAGACCCCAGGCAAAGCAAGGGAAGATTCCACTCGGTGGCAGCGCCAAGGTTACGCGAATCTGTGGGTCAGCACAAGACGGAGGGAGAAGCTGCACTGGGGAAGCTGCTCGCCCCAGAGACCAGCCCGTGGCCGGCGGGGCCAGCGCCGACCTGCGCTGCATCCCTGTGGTCCCCTGTGGTCCCCGAAATGCCACTCCAGCACCGCCGTGCAGCAGGGCTCAAACAGCTACCGCAACATCTGTTTGCATGTGCTGAGAGCCTCAGCTCACACCTCGCACCCTGCACACACACCCGTGTGTGCTCAGGTACCTGCCTGTAACCTGCACACAGACGTACACAAGCTGTCCCTGCACACACACATGCACACATGCACAAACGCAGTGTATAGCCCAGGGTGCATGTGTGTCTGCATACACCTTACATCCAACACGCACCCTGTGTCCCTCACACTTACACACTTGCACGCATGCACATACAACCACACACAAGCACACACATTCACACACAACCGCACAACGTTTACACACATTCACACAGATTCACACACACTCACACACACACACACGCCCCTCCAAGTGTACATTTACACATCCAAACACACATGTGCCCGTACCGGCACAAGTTGCCAGGCACGCAGGCCTCCCACACCACGCTCCCCCCATGACACCCATGCTCCTCACCTGCACCCTGGGCCAGGGCTAGTGATGCCCCAGGAGCCCATGCCGTCCCTGCTCGGCTGCTCCTGGCTGCACCCAGACCTGCTCCGGGGGTTTCCCAGAGCCTCGCACCGAGCACAGGACCTCACAAGCCCCTCATGCTAGCCCCCACTGCACCAGGCAGAGCCAGCTCCTGCCATCACCCAGCAGCTCTTTCCATCTCAGAGGGGCCGGTGTTTTGGGACATTCCTGTCTGTCCCAAAGCAGGAGGCAATAAAGTGTGCAGCAGGACCTACAGCAGCGTCCTGCCGGGTGGTGGGATGGAGGAGCAGAGGCAGCAGCAGAGGGGAGCTCGGAGCTGGCGAGGGTCTGCGCACACGTGGCTGGACACTGCCAATGGACACAGCATCCCGACACACTCCTCTTCCCGATGAGACCCCTATGCTTGTGTTATCCCGTGCATTCAGAGCCGTACTCTAGTTTCCCAGTGTTGCCATGGCTCCTTGTGCAGCCTCAGTGCTGCCTGAGCCCTCCCAGCACCTCCTGCTTGGGCGGGCAGCACACGCAGGATCGGTCCCCATGCCCTGGGGAGGCCAGCCACGGGCGATACAACACAGGGATGGGAAATGGGAAGTTATTCTCCACAAGCAGTCCGTGTGGCTGCTGGCATAGGCAGGCTTGGGCTGCTGCCGGAAAGGCCAGCAGGGATGGGGCTGCTGTGCACAGCCAGCGGGTAGGACGAGGAAGCCATATTTCGTATAAGCCAGAGTGCGAAGCCGCCCTGCCTGCTGCACCAGCTCGGTCCTGCGCGGCCACGGAGCTGCCTGCAGGCTGCCGCCCCTGCCAGTGGTGCAAGCGTCTCCCAGCGCGGCACCGAGAAGGTGAAACCAGCTCAAGCTGCAGAGATCGCCGCTGGGGTGGGGGGATGGCTGCAGGCTAATAATATTCCGTGTCTCATTATGCTGCGTATTAAGCTGAAATTTGCAGATGCTCTAATCACCACGAGGCATTCTGCGCACACAACCTCTCTCCAGCCCGGTGGCTCTGTGCAAACACCGAAGGAGAAGCCCCGCTAACCATCCTGCCACATGGTGTCCTGGAATCTTTACAGACCATTTCACCTTCACAAATAGCCTTGGAAATGTCTGTGCATCGCCAGCCCCTGCGGTAGCCAGATAGCACAGCCGCCGCCTCTGTGGCTCCCCGGGCCCCTCTTAAGCTTTTTCCCATCACGCCATGCAAATGCAAGGCTCCGGAATTTACACCAGGGCTGGGTAAAGCACCTCACATCGAATGTGATCAGCGCCCCAGGCTTGCAGGAAACGTGAACTGTATTTTGTAGAGGTTGAGGGAAGCTCCTGCCTGAATTGCTTTATTTTTTATTATTTTTTTTTTCCTCCTGTGCCTCTCCTCTTTTTTAAAATTATTTTCTTTTCTTTTCCCGGATCTCTGCCCTTTGCCCTCTTGTGATCAAAGGGGGCACGCATTCAAGTGCCGTGGGAATCCTTGGTCCTTGGGTATTCTGGGCAATCTCACGAGAAAAGCTGCTTTTTCCCCAGAGGTAGAGAAAGGCGCATGAAGCGGGCTGTGGGAAGGAGGGGTGTGAAGCCTGCTGGCTCCCAGTGCGTGGGAAGGGAGGAGAGGGGAGCAGGGCAGACGGCCGATGGAAGGGTTAATTGGAGGCTGTCCTTGCTGTTTTTTCCAGGCCTGGCTGCACCAGATCCTTCCATTTCTCTTGGCAGGGGTTTAAACCATGGGGCTGAGCTAACCACGTGAGCCTGGAGAGTCCCTGCACTCCGACGGTGCGCAGGACCCCGAGCGAGACGCCACAGCTCATTAGCAAAGCAGCAGGCTTGTCCAGGGTGAGCAGGTGCCAAGCAGGCGGCAACAACAGCAAAACAGAGACGGTCTCACCGAGGAGAGGCAGAAACGCCGCTCGATGGGGAGCCCCTTCCCTCAGCAGCAGCGTTTGCCGCTCCCGGCACGCACATACACGTGCAGGCTTACTGCAAGTGATAACACAGGGGGAAAGCTCACCCTCTCTCCCGTAGGGTGAAATATAGGGATTTGGGAATTGGGCTCATCCCTCTGCTTGGTGCTGGGTTTGGGCCACCCACTCCGGTCTCAATTCGTATGCATTTGGCAGCTTTTCCTTGCTGGTGGGGGTGTGGGGGGAGGGGGATATCTTGTGGTCTCCCTCCCCCATTGTCCCACCCTGCTGGGGGGGGAAGGAGGGGTTGGGATAACCCACCCCAGCCCCCCAGGGAGCCCCCAGGCAGAGCCATTTGCTGCCCATCTCTGGACTGGCAAATGGGGTGACCTAGGGAGCCCCCTGACCGGGGGAAAAGGCTGGGAATCGTTCCCTGAACAAGCACAATGGCTCCTCATCCTGATGGCTTGTCTGACTCCGTGCTCGCAGTTGCCCAGGCGACTGCTTATGGAGAAGGGCGCATGGACGGAGAGGCTCCGGCTGCTTGTCCCAGCGGGTCCTCACCCTCTGCTCGCTCCTGGAGGGGATGGCACTGCCCTGCAGCAAACTCCCCGCACGCACGCCGCCGAGCCTGACCCCAGCTCCCGCTGACACTGACACGGACCGAGGTCCTGTCCTTTGCAGGTGCCCAGAATCCAGACCCCAATCTCCTGCTTCCAAAGAAAATCAGGTTCGATCACGAACCCCTCCTCCATGGTTTGATCAGTGTCATTGTGTGCCGTTGCCTCCATGGCGGCTGTCTGGGAGGTGTGCTGGGCGCTGCACTGCGTGCACCAGCATGGTGTCAGCGGTGTCTCCTCAATGACAGCAGTGATCCTTTATTGCTTTTGGTGTTGGTCTTTCCTTCACCTAGGACAGTTTTTTTCAGGTGGACCCAGAGGTGGACAGTCTGCTGTTCTCAGCCGATTGTGCCACAGGATGCCACAACAGTGTCGGGGGAGCAGGAAAAGTCAGAGGCAGAGAGCCCAGGTGAGCAGCAGAAGTGGAAGGATTCAGGATCTCCCAGGGTCCTGTGAAAGTCCAAGCAGGCATCCTCCAAAGAGGTGTTCCGGGTGCTGGCTCCCCCAGCATCCCAACCACAGCCTGCCCAGACATATCCCGGCCCCAGGCAGCTGAATGGCCCCAAAGAGCAGCCAGGTCGTGTCCCCCCAAAGACACAACCTTGTCATGTCCAGTGCAGTGGGACCTGAGCACCGCTGGGGTGGAGGGCTCCAGCACCTTCAAAACAGCCCACATCCCCACAGGAGCTGGTCAGAGAAGCTCTGGCCAAAGCATGTCCCCTGCAACCTGCTCTTGCTAAGGCCAGCAGGGCAGGCAGCTCTGTGCTGCTGTGTCCCATGGCTAGTGTTGGCATTGCGGTGTGATAAAGGCCAGGAGCCCCTGAGCTCTTGGTCTGGGTCCCACCTGGTGCCTCTGTGACCATAAAATAGAATAACTGGGTTTTGCCCAGTGAGCTCGCCCTCTCTCAAGACCGTGTCTGGAGTGCCCTTGGATATGGGCTGCAGCCACCAGAGGGGACCTGGTGCAGAGCTGTGGATGGCAACTTAGAATCATAGAATCATGTGTTGGGTTGGAAGGGACCTCTAAAGGCCATCTAGTCCAACCCCCCTGCAGTCAGCAGGGACATCTTCAACTAGATCAGGTTGCTCAGAGCCTCATCAAGCGTGGCCTTGAATGTCTCCAGGGATGGGGCCTCCACCACCTCTCTGGGCAACCTGGGCCAGTGTCTCACCACCCTCATTGGAAAGAAGTTCTTCCTAATGTCTCATCTAAACCTGCCCTGCTCTAGTTTAAAACCATTGCCCCTTGTCCTATCGCTACAACTTCACCTGTCCCATCTCTGTGCCCCACCCTCACCCAGACGTGGCACCTCTCTCTGGGCATATCCCCACTCCCCTGCCGTGCCACCTCCAGCCAGTGCATCCCCAGGTTTCTCCATCACGGAGCGCGCTCAGGACATAGTCACAGAAACAGCCCTTGCATCCATGCACACAGCAATTTGTGAGCAGATCCAGAGACCGACGTGTTCCAGCTTGGACACCCTTGATCCAACATCCGCTCCGCACAAACGAAGCCCTCAGGAGAAGGAAAACAAAAGCAGGGATGATTTAAAAGGAGAATAAACCCCCTCCTTCTGTGGAACTTTGTCCTTGCCCAGAGGAGGAATCACCTACTGCAGGAGTTTGATTGGGGTAAGTAATAGACCACCTTCAGCTGAGATGACATCTCCTGTGAATGGTGCATTCAACAGCGGACAGGCCGTATGCGAAATAAACAGGGGCCCAGGACACACTGGCAGCTCTTTAAAAGATTGTTAATAACGTGCTGTTCACGTTCCTCGGAGACTGCTGCCATGGTCTGCCAGTAACAGACGCTGGCAGTGCCGGTGGGGAGTAACTCCTGCCATGACAGAGCCTTCGCCTGGCACCAGGCACGAGCCCAACCTGCCCTTCCCCTGGCCTTGTCCCATCATGACCACCAGCACTGGGGAGGGGAACACAATCCTGCAGCAGGGACCCCGGTGGTCCAGGTGGCACCAAGGAGACATGGATGTGCACTAGGGCATGGGACAAGGACAAGTTTTGCACCCAAGCCCTGGTGGGCTCAGGGAGCCTGGTGTGTAGGGCTGGTTGTTCCCAGCATGAACCCAGACTGTGAAGGCAGGAGGTAGCTCTGGGGGTGGTGATGAGATGCTGATCCAGACCTGGCAGGGTATGGTTGTTAGGGGGCAGGACTAGACCTGCAGCTAATGAGGCTGAGAAGACAGTACCTGGAGAACAGGACATCAGTAGGACAGCCAGGGGGGACATGCGTCTACCACCACTAGCTGCTTCTCGTTCTGCAGCTTGTGAGCCAGTATCTCCATCATTGTCCTAGAGCCTGAGCAAATAAGGTCCAGGTCAGAGTGGTACAAGGGAGAGTGAAATAGAAAATCACTTGAACTGTCACGTTTCTGTGCAATCCACCTCCCTGGGCCCAAGTCAGCCTGCAGCTGGCCCATTGACTCCCAGCACCAGGCACAGGGACTAGGGAAAGAGCACGGAGCTTTCCCCCTTTCCCATAGGCAGAGATCAAACTGTGTCAGGCTGGAAAACTCCCAAGAGCAGCTCTCTCCTGGGCTTCGCTGCTGCTTCCTGTTGTCGGGGGCAGGAAATACCAAGCAAACAGCTCCATGCGTGACTTCAAAACTTCCACTTCCAGCACCGGCTGCGCGATGAGGATGGAGGAGCCTGCTCGTCAGAGCAGCCTGCCCAGAGGCTCTGCTCCCATGGATCAGACCCCCTCCACCTCTCCTCTGCCCCTCGGGAAGCCAAGTCCCCAGGAACATCTTCTCCTAGCCCTTCATGTCGGACTCAAGAGGTAGTTGCACGGAGCTCCTGGGCTGTCAGTCCTGGTGCTGTTCATTTGCTTTTGCTCTCTGCCTCCGCCCAGAGCCAGGCAATTAGATGTGTTAATAACTGCACAGAAAATGAGACTGCCCCGTGCGGCGTGAGGCTGCTGCATGTACCCCTCGTGACCATGGCTGGCCATGACCATCACAGCACCAGAGTTTTTGCAGCCCCCGCATTGCTGTGGTCACGGTCTGCACACTACAAGCTTTGCATGGGGAAAAAACCCATCTGCTGCTCCCCTTCCCCATTAGGGTAACAGCTTCCCCTCCCCACAACATGGAGTAGTGGTGTGCCCCATCTTCTTGTCTCCATTCTGATTTTTGAGGGCTGGTTCAGTCCTGCCTTGCTGTGCTAGGAGCTGCACAACAGCTCAAAGTCACTGCTAGTGGACCAAAAAGGTCTGTTTCCCCCACTTCGCTGGTTAGAAATAACAAGATAGTGCCTGGCCTGGCTCTGTCAGAGCTTCCAATTGGTCTGTTCATTGCCCAGCAATTCATTAAGCCGGGGGGAAAGGAGCAAACTGGAATGGGAGCTGATGGCTCAGAGCAGGGTCCACCCGGTGGTTCTTCATCTCTGTGTGCCCCAGCTGCTACAGGGCGCAGGGAGAAGCCCCTCTGCATGACTGGCATCCAGGTCTCATGGGAGCAGACGTGCCTTGGAGGTTCCTGCATCAGAGCTGGCCTTTGGGCCTGTCCCCAAGAGACACCCGTCTCCTCTGGGGCACCACTGGTCCCTGCCAATGCCCTCCCCGCAGGCAGAAGCAGGAGCTGGTAGCACACCCCACGTGCTGAGAGCCCAGAGGTGTCCAGCACAACCTGAGCCTGGCAGGAGAGGTCACTGCCTCGTTTGCCTGCCATGAGCTCCCCACGCTGCTCAGCATCTCTGCTCTTGGCCCGGGTATGGATGGAGCCAGCTGCTCCTGGCACCGGCACTCGTCTCTGCCAGGCGCGGAGCCATCTGCCTGGCAGGGCCAGCCACACCTGCTGGGAAGGAGACAGAAGCTGGGCAACCTCCCCGCCTTTGCGGCTTTCCGGCTGGCGGCATCACACGGCGGCTCCAAGAGGGCTCGTGTGTTTGCACAAAGAAAAAAGAGATAAGGGGATGCTTCTCCCCCACTGCCCCCAAAGCCTGTCCGTGGCTGGGCACCTCATGAGAAGGACAGGTACCAATGTGAATCTCGGGCAGTGTGATGAATGGAGCTATCCCACATCTCTGTTGACCAGCTGGGAGATGAGATGCCCCGAGCCCCTCTGCTTGGGCGGACCATGGCACTGCACAGCGCAGGCACCCCATCCCCAGCCCTGCGCACAGCCTGCTGCCAGCGACCAGCACAGGAACCAGCGAGGACCAGAGGGTGGTTCTCTCCTTAGCGGGCAAGGGTCTCTGCTCCCAGGAGGGCAGGGGTTTCAGAGGAGACATGCTCAAACAGCTGGGTCAGCACAGTAATGATGTGCCCCCCTCCCCAGTGTCAGGGCTGGCAAATGCTTGGGGTGTTGTTTGGAGCCCATGTGCACCCACCACCATGGTCAGAGCTGTGATGGACAGGAGCAGAGGGGACTCGATGGCTCTGCCTTCTCCTCCTTGGTTGACCTCATCCTGCTCCTCTGTACCAGGAGCTGCGGAAGCCAAAGTGTCATGTGCCGGTGCCGGGATGCAGGCTGTTTCTCCAACTCCTGGGGCATCCGGACCGGGTGGTACCATGGCACTGAGGTGCAGGATGCTGCCACCACCCCTCACATCCCAGCCTTGCTGCCAGCAACTGCTGGGATGAAAAGTCACTCCCAACCCAGGCTGGATGGAGGAGTTGGGATCTCCTGGTCTCTGGAGTGGCAGAGCCAGGCAGCAGGACAGGCAGAAGCGATGGAGAGCATCTCCAGACACACCATTGCCGAGGATCCCACATGTGGCTCTTCTGCCCTGTCCTGTTTATCCTTGGTGGGACAAGATGGACGAGGGGCATCACAGAACGGTGCATCCCCCAGCCTGGCTGGCTTCTCCTACCCCAGGGGAGCCAGGGCTGCTCTGCCACTCCGGCACCCAGGTGTCATGTCTGGCAGCCCCTGCTCCTTCCACTGAGCCCAAAACCAGCCTGGAGAGCTTTCTCCAGCACCCCACCAGGGCCAGGTCACACCACACCTTTGTCCACAGTCCAACTGAGGCAGGGAAGCAAGCACTGCCTTTGAGGGGTTGGGAATACAGAAAAATTATCACCACTCCAGCCCCGGTGGTCCTCCTAGGTACCCATGGACAAGGGGCATCTGCAGGGAGCTCGGCTGTTTATGGGCATTGTGCAAGGGTAAACCCAATGGATGGGGCAGCTCACCCATGGGCTGCTGCTGCAGTGGACCCCAGTGGGACCAGCCTTCTGTCTGACAGAGTGACACATGGAGGCACAAAAGGTCTTCCTGGACAGTTTGGTCTTGGTTCAATGGCCTGCCTAGGAATGAGGATCCCTGGTCCTGCCTGTCGCCACCTTCATCTTCTTCAGATGCAGTAGCAGCCTGCTGACATGGCTGCAGCTTTGCTCTACACAGGAGAGCCTGAGCCAGGCTGGGGAGGGGAGAGGGACCGATGTGGGCACTGTTAGTCCAGCAGACGTGGGTGTCCCAGACCAGCTGCTTGCATGGTCCTGGAAACAGGGACCAGTGCCATACTCTGCAAACACCTCCATCCCAGCCAGTGCCGTGGCTCTGGTGGGGAGGCAGAGATGCTCTCAGGACATGGTGCATTCAGCCCATTTCTTCTGGTGACCTCAGGGAAGGTGACTTGCCTCCTGGCATCCACAGAGGATATCTCTGCTGGGCAGAGCAGGAGCCGGCAGACACGGCTCCCACGCTGCAGACACCACAAGTATGCCGGGGTCCGGCAGGCAGGTCCCATGACACCCCATGTGCCCAAGGTCCCCCAGCCATGGTCCTGGCCAGCTGAGGCCCCCGTGCACGCCACAAGGCTCGGTGCTGGTCACGGGTTTGCTCAAGCACACGATGCTCCTGGCTGCAGCAGAGAACTCGGAGGAACAGAGAGGTCACATCGAGAACGCAGCTGCCCTGGGGACCACCCGTGACCCCCCAGCCTGGCCTGGCCATGGCACAGAAAGCAGGGAGACAGCAGCACTGAGGACCTTCGCAGCAGCCCCTGAGCTTTGCGTGAGCCCTCTGGGCGATGCTGACCCTGGCTGGGACCCTGCTGAGACTGGACACCCTTACTCCACCCCACACAGGACCCTGTTCCCCACCACCTCACCCTCTCCAGCCAGCCAGCTAGCGCAGGCTAGTTCTTGTCTACCCCCCACTCCCAGGGCTCCCTCGCCCCATGGGGCTGTCATGCCCTGTAGGATGGACCCTGCCAGCTGGTGCCACCCATAGGTCCCGCTGGCACCCACCCCAGGCCACCCCAGTGGGCACCTGACGGCTCCTGCAGCATTTTGCAAACCTCCGCCTGCAGCAGTTTGGAAAAACTTTGCTCCAGGAGGGCTGCTTCGACCTTGACCTGGAATAACTTTGTGGCAGTGGCTGCAGGAGAGGACATGAACTCAGCAGCCTGCCTGATGGGAAAAAAACACACGCAACAACCTCTCTCCTTCCTTTCTTCTCCCTCTGCCATCTATTTGGTGGGCAATGCGGCCACGCTGCAGCTTTATCTTGGTTCTTTAAAAGGCTCCCTGGCTGACATGCACACCGTATGGGAGCAGTCAGCCGAGGAGAGCAGTAAATCTCTGAAGGCCTCATCTTGCGGGGCACATTAGCTGTTTTAAACTTGTCAGCTTTCAGCGATGGAAATTGACTGTTCAAAGCCATTCTTCCCTCCGCATCCTGCTCCATTTTATGCAGCGGAGAACGTGCTGCATCCCTCTTGTGTTGGAGCAGGGGGCTGTGCGTCCCCTCTCGCACGTCCTCGGGGACTGCATGTGCTTCAGGGATGTTTCTTGAGGTCCCATTGGGGCTATGAATGTCTCCAAGCCACCTCCTCCCTTCCTCTCCCCCATGACCATGCCCTCACCTGGAGGTGAGGATGGGGATACACAACCCTGCAAAGCATGTCCATCCATGCGAGCTGGCTTTCCCATGTCCTTACATGCAGGATGACACCAGATCCTGCTAAGGCTGAGCCTGAGAAAGTTTATCAAAATCAGCCTCAGCTTCAAGGCGACCTGGTGGGACTCAAATGCAGCACTGTATGTGTCTGTGTGTGCGTGTGCATGAGCTCCAGCGCTTGGCACAGCCTCGCACGCAAAGCCGAGGGACACGCAGCCTGGCTGCTGGCCGGCTGCACCCATGGGCACCTGGGGAGGATGCTCCTGCTGCCGCTGCACCCACCGCGGCTCTGCTGGCACCCACAGCTCGCCAGCTGCATCGGGAGCGCAGAGCATGGGGGCTGCAAGGAGGAAAAGCTCTGCTCAAACAGCTCTCCCTGAGGCAAACTCCCACATGGGCATCTTCTCAAAAGGGCACGTGACCCCGCCCTGGGCACCCCACCGATCCACTGCGGAGCCAGCGCCTGGCGGGCGCCCACCTCGCTCCCCCCCGCCCCGTGCATGCAGAGACCCCTCTCCATCCTGATGGGTGCCTGGTTGACCTCTGCAGATGCTCCCCAGCCCCTGTGTGGGACCCGGAGAGGAGACCCTGCAGCAGGCATGGCCCTTCATCCCCCTCCCCCTGGGACAAAGCCCTGTGCTGTGCATGGCAGCTGTCCCCCCGAGGAGCCCACCTGCATCGCGGTGTCTTGGGAGCAGCGTCACCCCTGGGTGAACGTGGCCACCCTGAAGCAACCCCCCACTGGATGAAAGCTGGAAGATGAAAGCCCCCCCTGTCGGCAGGGGGACCGTGACAGCCGTGCTCAGACCCAAATCAGCCCCGGGTCTCCAATCTTTCCTGTGCACGGGGTCAGGGTGGCCGTGACGGCGGATACAAGGGGGGCCTGGAGCAGCTCCTGCCGCTGGGTGATTAGCAGCCGTGCGAGGCCTGCATCAGAAAGCACTGCTTCCCCTGGCTGCTAATTTCTCTCCTTGGTTACGGGAGGCAGGGGGAAGCGGTCCAGGCGGGAGGGGCGCATCTGGGCCAGGGAGCGCGGGGGCCCTGGAGCAGCACATGGCGTGATCCATCGCAGGCGCAAAATAGTTGCCCCCGAATTAGCCAAGCGCCGGATGACGCACCGCGCTCGCAGCCAGCAGGGAGGAGGGGGAGGACGGCGGTGTCAGTGGGCAGCCTACCCACGGCGCGGCCACTGCCGCCGCGGGGCCAGCGATGGATGGGGAGAGGCTGCCGGGAAGGTGGCGGGCACCGCCGGCACAGCAGGAGTGGTCCCGACCCCCAGCTGCCGGCACCACCATGCCCCCCGCTGCGCCCCGCAGCAGGGCTCCCCACACGGCCCCGCTCCGCAGCCTGCACGCTCCCTGCAGTGTCCGTCTGTGGCTGTGCCCAGAAATAATCTGGCAGCAAAGCAGAGCCAGAGCCGCGTCCACCCACCACTCCACGTGAGCGATGGGGAGCGGAGAGGGTGAGAGGAGCCAGCTGGGCCCCTCGCTGCCACTGTGGCCCTCTGATAACGCTGGATTTGGGTCCTGCAAACCTGCGACAAGAGGGTTGCCAGCGTGGGGGGAGCAGTTAAGCTTCCTATCACCTGCAGGGCAGGGCTTCCGTGGGGACCCTGCCAGCCCCCTGCCCCGCGGGCGCCAAAGAGGCTCCAAAAGCAGGGTGGGTGCACACGCATGCTGGACCCTGCGCTGGCATGCCCTCCCCTGGGGCATGGCACGCGTCCTGCCACCCGTCCCCAGCCCCGGCCATGCACCCTGGCTGCAGGGACAGCTGGGCTGACATTAAGAGCCTGATTTGCAGATTGCTGTTCATGACACGGTGCTCCAGCCCAGCTAAGGCCGACGGGTTGGTTATTATATCGACAGCATAAACGTGTCGCAAATTGCCTGAATTAGCCATGTGCCATGAACAGGTTTATGGATAATGGGATGCAGAGCCCTTTCAGGAGCAGGCAGCTCGCAATCCAGTCAGACAGCTCCAGCCCCAGCCATTCCCCGCTGGAAGATGAAAGCCTGTCGGATACACCGGACAAAACCCAACGTGCCTCTCGCGTGCAGGCAGAAGCGCCCTGTGGGCAGGATCCAGCCTGGCCAGCTCAGCCCACTCGCCCAGCCACTGCCACCTCCCCTGTCCCCCTCACCTCATATTTTCCTCCTTGGAGAAAAAATTCTCCTTCCCTTCCCCAGAAGGTATTTTCCCTCGGGATGTGGGGAGGGGGGCTGCTGTTACGCTCCACTTTTGTGTCCAAATTGCACAGCAAGGACTTTGGGCAAAACATCCTGTCGCGCACCCAGGGCTGTCCTTAGCTTGGGCTTTTGAATTCAAACTCACCAGCCGTACTGGCTCAGCCCCAGGGCTGCCCTGGTCCAGGACCAATCTTGCAGCATCTCTAATGGGGTGCAAGGGACAATTTAAGGGCTGAATTCGGTCTTGCTGGGTTTTCTGTGCATGGACTGGTCTGATCCACATTTAGCTTTTGGGTTTCCTGCAGCAAGGTGTTCCTTGTCTTCTCCCCAGAGACTCAGCTGGCCTGAAAGGGGTTGGGTCACTGCGGTTAAAACGTGGCCCATACGATGTCCTTGGCTGCCTTTCCTCCTAGCCTGCAGCCCCTCAGCCCAGACCTGAGCCCTTCCAAGTGTTTCCAGGGGGCCGTGGGGTGTCACGCCACAGTCTGGCGAGCATAACTGTGGGGCAGCAGAAGGTCTGAGTGGGCCCTGGCTCCATGTGCATCCCCACTCTGCACCCCTGCGAGAGCACCAGCTTTAAAAAGGGACTTATTAATGTCCACCGGCATCTCGGTGCAGCAGGCACCGGGCGGAAGCATGCAGGGGAGCGAGACAAAGAAAAAGCCAGCAGCAGTGGGGAAGGGCCAGGCTCGCCTCCCTGCACAAACGCTTTTCCTCAACCGAGCGGCGAGAAAGCAAAACTGAGAAGTGCCTAAAATTAGAGCTGCCAAACCCCAGCTGGGGAAGCCTGGAAAGATCCCCAGGCCCTGGAGCCTTGGGCGAGCTGCATAAAAGGCAGCGGAGGGGAAGGGAAGGGAGCTTGGGGACCGCGGCAAGTAGAGCGCGGCACAGTGGGAACGGGGAGCGGATGGCTGCCTTCCCCCCGCCACTACATCCCACTGCCTGCTCACGACACCCCCCTCCCCGTGCACACACCGGGAGGGATGTGCACCCCATGCCGCAGGGCTCAGGGGACCTGTCGTCCCTCTGGGGGCACCCCTTTGGGGATGCAGCGCGGATGGGGCGCATATGCTCCCAGCACTGCAAGCACCCCCCAGTCAGACATCCCGGCTTGTCTGCCTCTCCAGGAGACCCATGGACCTCATGCAGGTGCCTGGAGAGGTCCAAGCACTTGGGCACGACTCCCGCTGCCCAGTGGCTGAAAAACACATACCTGGGCTGTTCCTCAGTGGGGCTTGCAGCCCCACATGGTGTCCCCTGTCTTGCACCCTGCCACAAAGCCAGACAAGCTTCTAGAGGAGCAGGGATAACTGAGGAGGACAGAAGCTGGGTGACCTGGGCCACCATTGGTGTCCTTACAGAGACTTGGGCATTCACCTCCACCCAGCAAACGAGGACGGCAACCCTGTGACCCCCCAGCTGCCCACCCTGGGGCATCTTCCTGCCCAGAAAGACACGATTAATGAGTCAAAAGTACAAGCTCTGCCATAAGCCAAAGAAATTAATGTAGCTGAGGTCGTAGGCACCGTCCCTCAGCGTCCCACAGAGGTGAGAGCAGCCATGGGCAGGACCAGTCCCACCAGCATCCCAAGGCTCCTCCGGATTCATGGAGCAGGAGCTCAGATGACACCATCCCTGCCCCAGCAGTGCAGGTGGCAGAGTCACCAGCCGCGCAGCAGATAGATAACTAAAACCTGAAAAAGCAGCAGCTTCACAGGCAGACGGTGACTTTGCACTGAATTTGGCTTCCCAGCTCCTATTTGTCATGATCAAAGCGATCGAGGTTTAGCGCCAGCTTCACTGAGCTCCAGAGATGCTATAAAATGGCTGAGTCAAGGGCAGGTCTATATCATTTCCCTCGGTAACTGCAAAAATCAAAAGGCAGCCATACCCCAACACCGGGTGAAAGCCTGGTCCCTGCCTTCCCCAGGGCTAGGACCCCACTCTAACCAGTCCTTTCTGCATGCCACAGAATCAGACTCTCGCCACTTAATTTGGAGTAAATCAGCCCCTGCTTGACATTTGTCCATGACTCAGTGCTGGATACGTGCAAAATTGCCCAAGGAGGAGGCAGAGGCATTGGACAGGAGCCATAGAAAAAGTGTCCTGGGGGAAGTTCATTCCAGAGGGATGCCCTGGGAGCAGCTTGCCCTGGGCTCACTGCTGCCTGTCCTGGAAGTGTCCTGTCTCCCCCACACCCGAGGGAGAGTGTCCTGGCTCTGCTCCGCTGCCCCACCGCCTGCCTCCATGGGACGTGCACCCAGTGGGAATGGAGATGGGATGGAGGAGAAACAGGTGGCAGTGGGGGACTGGTCGGGACCAGAGACTCACACAAGGTTGGTCACTGGGAGATGCAGAGAGTGACGCAGCTGTTGCTGTGGGGAGGATAGGGGGGGACAGGACAGGCAGAGAGGGATGAGATGGCCAGGAGGTGATGGAATGGGATAACATGAGATGGTACAGGACAGGTGGGACAGGATGAGACAGGGTAAGACAGAGGGGATGGAATGGCGTGCAGCAGGATGGGATAGGGTGGCATAAAACAGAGGGCATGGGACAGAATAAAACAGAAGGGATAGGATGGGGTGACATGGCATGGCATAAAACAGAGAGGATGGGATGGGATGAGACAGGATAAAATGGGATATGATGGGATGGGATGGGATGGGATGGGATGGGATGGGATGGACAGGAGAGGATGGAACAGTGACTGAATTGGCAGTATAGAAGGGTCAAGAAGTCCTCCTGGGAGCCAGCTCCCTGTGGCCACACTGGGGTGGCCCAGCCAGCATCTCCTGTCTCGGGGCAGAGCCCAGCACAGCACGCTCACCCAGTAGCCCCAGCCATCCCTGCTGGCCCCGCTGACCAGCCCTCCGAGCCCCGCTGGGCATGGCACCACTGGCAGGGAGCCGCCTGCAAGGCCCAGCACAAACGTCTCACGCTTTCCCATGGGGAAACGAATTGCTCCTTGGAGCGTGAGATCTGATTAGGTTGGTGACACACCACAGCGTGGCAACAACGCCATGGCCGGCCCACGGTGTGTGCCCCGTGCCCGACCCGCGTCATCCCGGGGCTTCGGGGCTGATGCATGGCAGGAGGGGCAGGAATGGCTTGGGGAGGGGACTCAGAGGTGTGTCCAGACTGGGACATGAGGGAAGGCAAGGACGGAGTCAGGGCTGGATGTGAGCATGGCTGGGAGATGAGCTCAGCTCAGCTACACACCCCAGGGGGCAGCCACCAGCCCTGGAGATGGCAGGAGGGATGGAGGGAGGGTCTGATGTTGGATGGTTACCCCAGCCCTGCCTCCCGCCCAGTGCAAAATGATGCTCTCCCATCTCTGGCTGGCAAACAGCTGCTATGCTTTGGGCAAGCACCCCGTGCCCGTCCTACTGGGACAGCAGCTCGCCGAGCCCCAGAGAGCCCCAGGCAGCCGAGCTGCCCTGGCCTGGAGAGGTGGTATCTTCAAAGGCTTCTCAAGGCGACAAACAGTACCTGTCCTGCAGTTTACCCTTCACATTTGCTGCCTCTAACGGTTTCTGAGCGATGCCTGCCTCTTTATTTTACATCTTTCAACAGCTGTCTGATAGAGAAGACCTTTATCTTGCCTCTTCCGGGCTCCCATCCAACACCAGTCTCTGGAGGTGGGGAAGAAGGGGAAAAAAACCAGAATTCACTCCTGACCGAGAGCCTCACCTAATCCACTGAGTGTGGAAAATTACTGCCACCACACGGCGCCCAGACCTGGCCCCTGTCCCACCCTCGCCAGCCAGCTCCTGCTCCTGAAGCTTTTGTGCCTGGATTTTTTTCTCTCCTCTTCCTGCTGGGAGAATGGGAACTTCGGCGTTTGGACAAACCCTTGAGAAAACAACTTCATACGTGCTCGGGGCACTGAGTCATTTTTTTATTTAGTTTCATCTGATCCTAAGGTGGATTTGCATAGAATCACTGTGCAGGCTGTAAAAGCCCCCCCCGCCAGTCCCCCAGCCCATCAGCAGGCCAAGGACCACTCGTGCCAGTAGCATTGTTGGAAGCCTGCTAAGCTGTGCCAGAGCTGCAGGCCGTGCCACCAAGCTTTCCCCCTCCAGGCACGCAGGTTCAGCCTTGCAATATCACCAGGTCGCGTTCAGTGTGGTCCACGGCCCTGCCCACGTCACAGCCACACTGCCACCCCAAAGCAGGTGGTGGGAACAAGATCTTCAGGATGGTGTCAAGCTTCAGGGCAGGCGACCTCCCTCCTCTGCTCAATACAGACACAACAAGGCCAGGAGTCACCTCTGCTACCTCGAGGTATCTGCAAGTAGACCTCTACAAATGAAGGTTGCACACCCTGGGTGATTCCTTCACAGGCAGAGAGACCCAGGCACTGCGAGGCTTCCTCTGATCTCCTGAGCATCTCCTTCAGCACAAAACGGATTGTTCCCTGGGGTCCACTGCTGGGGCCTTTGCTGGCCCCAAGGGATGAAGACACCCAGCTGGGCTTGTGCTCTCCACAGCAGCTGCCCAGTCAGCTTCTCCTCGTGTCTCCAGCAAGTGCAACTGTGTGGTCCTATCACATGCTCACCAGCAGTTTGGAAAACACTCGGTCCTGGAATTGGGATTAAAGACACACATGTATAGAGTTTCTTCCCATCTGGATGTTCTGGACAGAGCTTTGCCTCAAGGAAGAGGTGCACAAACCTTCCCACACTGCTGTCTGGAAAGAAAGGGTCATTATCCCTAGATCACTGTTAGGGAAACTGAGTCACCCAGTGGTAAATCTCAGAGCTCAGAGAAAGGTTAATTTTGTCTTGCCTGGGAATATCAGGAAAAAAAAAGAAAAAGAAATGCAAATTGTTTCCTATGGCAAAGAAACCACCAAGAGACGCCTGTTTTATATCCACTTTTCCCCATTTCATGTCATCTGATGGTCAGTTCGGACCAAGGCATTGCAACCCCTGTGCCATGTGCAACTCCAGACTTAGCATCACCTCCTCATCACTAGGGGATTGGCTACGTAAATCACATGGGATTTGCTTTCTTCATTCCTCAAATGGTTTCCGAGCTATAAAGCACTTCCAGCATAGCTGCCAAGCTAAACCTGTGTGATCGTGCCCCGGGCCACTGAGATCTGAGCCCTGGATACAGTCCGTGGCTGAACCCAGAAGGACCTCACCAGTATGGATGATGGCACCCGCCTCACCCTGAGAGTTGAGGAGGGGGAAAAGGGAAAGAACGACGATGCAAACGCATTTCCTAATCCAGAAAGCATAAAGGCAATCCCTGCCCATGCACACACTGAGTGTACAAATGAAAACGCAGCACAACTGCAGTGTTGTCAGTGCCAAGTATTTATAGCTCGATTGCACCTGAAGTCCCTCCCCAGGCCTGGGAGAGGGAAGGCAGCTGCAGACTGGCTGGGTGGGTGGAGAGAAGGAAAAAAAACTGCTGCTTTGGGCAAATAAAGCAGGGGGAGGCTGGATTCACGCTTGGGCGGGTCGGTGTGGTGCTCCCCGGCAGCGTGCTTTGGAAATACCAGCCTCTTCTGCAGCCACCCCGCTGGCTCTGGCAGCCCCCGGGAAGGGACACGGCGCAGGATCCCACCGCGCATGGTCAGGGGTCAGCGCTGTCGCTGGCCGGATGCTCGGGTGTCCGTGGACTGGCGGTGGAAGGGCGCTGGGGTAATCTTTTGCTAAGAGGGGATGCTGGATAACATTTTCTGAAGTGTCGTCAGGATTTAAGGGCCCAGATCTGCAAAGGAATGGAAATTGCAGGAATAAGGTACCTAAATAAGAGTAAGGCACTTGAAAGCCACTCTGGATCAGGCTTTTAATTTACTCTTTAACCATACAGTAAGAAAGTCTCTTGAAAGATAAGGGCTGTGTTATAGGCACACAGTAGATGTTCCTCCAGCCCGGTCCCCCATTTCCATTGGGGCCAGTGCCAGATGCCTGGGGAAGAGATTACAAACGTGGCCAGCGTGTGTAATGCTTTCCTGCTCTCCTGATCTCCAGGCATTCATAGAGCGGGGCTTTCTGAGCTAGAGGGGTTCTGCCTTTCTCCTTAAGAGCTCTCCATGGGCTTTTTCCTACTGTCTTTCAACTCACACCTCCCATGCGAAGCCGGAGCACCCGCTCCCCCTGCAGCGAGGAGCTCCCCTTAAGGATGCTTCACAGAACAAACATCTCTTTGGGTTTCCTTTGAACCTGGCCCCTACTAACTTCCTTTCACCTAGATCCCAGTTGGTATATGAGAAGAGGCAGCGAACAACCATCCACTTTCTCCCCACTGTTCAGAGGTCCCTGCTTCCAGGAACTGCATCTTCCACCACAGGGAAGGATGGTCTCGATGACAGGGAACAAAACGAGTTCATGCCCCTTGTCATGGATGGCTTTGGATGTGGTTTTGTTTTCCATTCCTGACCAAAACAAAGAAATGCAGGAAGGAAATCCTGTCCTGCCACATTCACTGGCTCACCGCAGTTGACAAGCAACCTTGGAGCTCCCCACTGTGCTATGAGCTTCTCTGAAGCATCAACGCTGCTTCCAGAGGTGGGGGAGCCGAGTCACAGGGCAATTACTCAGATTTCTTCTGGTCACCTTGTAACTCCATGCAGGAAGGCAAAAAAAGGCTCCCAAAGCCTGGTCGTTGCCTTTGGAGGTCGCCCAGTCAACATCATGGGAGCATTTATGTTCTACTTTTGCTTGGGTGGATTTATCCCCACTGCTACTGCATATTCTCATTACTAGATTTTAGCATTCGAAACAGTGATAGCAGGTAAACTGAGGCACCAGAGAGATTCCTGACACCTAACTGAAATCCCGCAGAGAGGTCATAATGCGGGTGGAGGTACACTCACACCTGCACCCTTCACCTCTGGGCTGGCGGGATTCCTGGGGAAGAAGGATGGCAGTGTCTGGGTGCAGGTGACGGCGTGGCTGCGGCCCTGCGGCTGGCAGAGGGGCTGTGCAGTGCCCGGTGAGCCTGTGAGCAGAGGCAGGGACGCAGAGGCAGGGACGCCAGCACAGGCTCACCAGCCCCAGCCAGGCAGCTGATTAAAATGCAGTCCGGCCACCCCAGGCCTGTCCCCACCGTCTCCCGGCTTTAAATAATAGCTTAATTATCTCATTTACATTTGGCTCCTTTCAGGGAGGCGCTGCGGTTGATTAACATTTTCCCTCCCGGTGTCTCGCTCTGCATCCCCGCTGCATCCCACCCTTCCCACGCTGACGGTCCCGCTCCCCCGAGCACGGCTCCCCAGCTCCCATGGCAGTTGCCCACCACAGCTGGCCTGTAGCCCCATTCCTCTCGCTGGGTCAGGGGTCTCCGGGGCTGAGGACGTGCCGGGACCCAGCTTGCAGCTGGCCACGACAAACACAGGCGCTGGAGGATGGGAAGAGAAGCCCTGGCCGGACAGCTGAGTGATGAAGGCTCTCCTCATCTTCTCCCCACCGCTCGTCAGCGTCAGTTGGTGTCCTGCCATTGCTTTGCTGCCGGCGCTGCCCCTGATCTCTCCCCACGTTCCTGTTTCCACCCCTCACTGGGCAGCTTTTAACTTTCTTTTTTATCTTCTCTTTTTAAATCTCTTTTGAAAGCTCCAGCCAAACACTGAATTCCTTTGAAGAGGAAGAAAACCTCTCTGTGGGTTGCCCTTTCTCACCGGCTGGAGCTGCGAGAGATCCCAGTGCCCAGCTTGCAGAGACGAGCCACTGCGTGGTGGCTCCCCCGGCCCCAGGCACATCCCTGAGGTGTTTCTGGAGGAGACCGGGACCGCAGGCATCACCAGACCCTCATGTCCCACACCCTCCCAGACTCCTCTCAGGTTTCCCAGAAAACCCAGGTTGTGCTCCTACATCACTTGGGGTCTTTAGGACAATTTAATGTCCCCTGCCAACCCAAAGGGGAGATTTAGCAGCAAATTTATGTGTAATTATCTCCCCAGGCGCCCAAGACCATGAGACAGGGAAGGGGCCAGGAGGTTACGTGCAGCACTGGGCTCCTTCTCTCCCCACCACACCATATCCTGAGCTGGGACCTCATGGACAGGGGCAGGGAGGTAATGTGGCACTGCAGACGCAGCTCCCCATGCCACCAGAGCCCCATCCCACTGGAGGAAACTGGGCTGACATGGCCATACTGGGGGAGATGCACATCCCCAAGGCTTCTTGGTAAACCTGTTTATTGCTACAAGCCCATGCCCCAGCAGCCCTTTTCTCCCTGGCCCCTGCCAGCTCCATCCGCTCATCCCCCTTCCCTGGCTCGGAGCATCCCCGGAGGCTACATCCCTCCCTGGGCTTGGCACTGCCGGACAAGCCGTGGCACCACGCTGTGGGCCCCGCTGCTGAATTACCATCTCCTGCGTGAACCGCAGGCATTTCCAGATAGCCCTATTGATTTTGTGTGGCCTCCAAAACCCCCATTCCTGCTGCTAATTTAGCTGGGACGGCCACGTTGTCCCTTCTCCTGGTGACGTGTGGGGCGAAACACTTTGATCCGCTCCCTCACGCTCCTTTCAAAAAGCCCCCCATTGCCAGGAGAGTTTGTGCTTCAGTGCAGAGGTGCTCTTTTTGGAACATATATTTTTAATGGGTATTTCAGACGTGGCGCAGGCACGAGGGAGTAATTCTCCTGTGCCCTGGTATTTACATATTTTCCAGCATGCACAGCACAGGCAGGGGAAGGTTTCACAGAGGGAGCGCAGCAAACAGGAAGGAAAAAGCTTTGTGCTTTGTATCGCCAGGGCCCAATTACAGCCTGAAAGGCAGGGAGCCCATCCGGGTATTGCCCTCTCCAGCCAGTCCAAGCTGCAATTATAGTCCTCGCCAGACTCAGCAGGATCTGGAAAAAAAAATATCTCGAGAGCTTCAAAAACGATCGCTAGCTCACTCTTCGGGGCACGGGGATTTTAGGGCACCATCTGCTCACTCTTCTCTGCCAACACAGATCCCAAAAACTACTGGGTTTCACCTGGCTTCTGAAAGAAAATAAGGGTTCGGGAGAACCCAAAGGCTCCCCGCTGCGCTGGCAGGGAGGGCAGGAGCCCGGGGAGAAGATGCTGTGGGAAGGGGGCTTCGGGGATGCGGCTGGTGATGCTGCCAGGGACGGCTTGGGGCATGCGGAGGAGGTGGGAGGAGATCCCACAGAGCAAAGGTGATGGGAAGTGTGGAGGGAAGCTGGGGTGGGGTTCCCCGCTCCCACTGCGAGGGCTGACAAGACCATCCTTCCCGCAGATTCACATCACCTCTCCTATGAGGACAGGCTGAGAGAGTTGGGGGTGTTCAGCCTGGAGAGGAGAAGGCTCCGGGGAGACCTTAGAGCCACTTCCAGTCCCTGAAGGGGGCCTACAGGAGAGCTGGGGAGGGGCTGTTGGCAAGGGCATGTAGCGATAGGACAAGGGGCAATGGTTTTAAACTAGAGCAGGGCAGGTTTAGATGAGACATTAGGAAGAACTTCTTTCCAATGAGGGTGGTGAGACACTGGCCCAGGTTGCCCAGAGAGGTGGTGGAGGCCCCATCCCTGGAGACATTCAAGGCCACGCTTGATGAGGCTCTGAGCAACCTGATCTAGTTGAAGATGTCCCTGCTGACTGCAGGGGGGTTGGACTAGATGACCTTTAGAGGTCCCTTCCAACCCAACACGTTCTATGATTCTATGATCCCTCCCAGACCTGGGGCATGTGCAAGCATGGCACTGCCAGTGGTGCAACCCCAGGAGTTGGCAGAAGCCCTCTGACAGCGCTGGCGTCACCGGCAGGGACAGCACTCAGACAGATACCCCCTGGGGTAGGTCACGTCGCAATTCAGGTGACCCTGCTGCCCATGCAAGCCATCCAAGGCACCTAACACCACCTCTGAGCTGCTTGCCCCAGCAGGGCAGCACTGCTGGGGTCCTGTCTGAAGACATCTTGCCTCTCCTGCAGGCTTGGTTGCCCTCAAGGTGGTTGACACCATGGGGACGAGGGTGTGTTAAAGCAGAGGATGGTGGCATTGCTGCCCGAGGACCAGTGCTGGGGACCAGGAGAGGCACAGTGCCTGGCTCTCCAGGGGAACCAGTCTCCACGACCAGTCCCACATGGTACTCTCAGCCATGTGTCATTGACCAAACTAAGATCCTCTGCCAGTGACAGCATTTTCCACTTTTGCAGGGCAGTTTCTAGGCAATGCACTGAAAAAAAACCTAAGCAGCAGAGATAGTAGGAAGAGAGAAAAAGAGCTATATGGGAATATTTTGTATCGTGCTAAACCCAGCAAGCTCTATTTTTGAGCCAAACCAACAAATACTTAAGTGCTGCAAGTTTCTCCGCTGAAGCAGGCTCTTGAGTGAGCCAGATTTGACCTTCAGGCATTGCTAGGACTAAGGAACATGCAAAGGTAGGGTTTGTCCCACTAAACTTAGTGCCCGGAGTACCACCTCACTGCTGTCAAGGCATACGAGTTCTGTTTTCTTTGAAGCCCTTCCAGCCTCAAAGTCCTGCCTGGCAATTATACACATTTTCAGGTCTAAATTTGTTGGCCTGTCTCTAGACATATGCTGTACGATATGATATGGAGCATTTGGGCATAGATTTCTGTGCAGCAACGCCGTCTGCTTCCGAGCGCTCATGCTGTGCACTCTGCTCCTTCGGCACTGTAAAACCTACGGATTAATATTTCAGTGTACAGGAGAGAGCTGTGCATCTGAGCACAGGCAGGGAAGAGGTCAGCCTGAACCCGGAGTTACCACTGCTGGAGAAGAGACGGGAGTTCGCGTGGGTACACGGTGTTGGACGGGGTGCTCAGTCCCCTTGCTGTGTGGGTACTAGTCATCCACCTCTCCCATGCTTTTTCCCATAATGTTGACCATAGACATCCAAATATTAGTAAGGAGGACCAGGACTGCTCCTGCAGTCAGCGAAGGAGATGTGGCAAGCACTACAAGGTGTGTTAGACCCAGGCCCCTTGCTTTCCTGGGCACTCTTTGCCTGCTGGAGCTGCCTGTGAGATGAACCACTTAGGACAGTGTGCCAGGCTTACTGCTGTCCTCCCCAGCTTCCATCGGGGTCTTTGGGCACAAGAATCATTCAGAGCAATTATGGAGCCGACCAGAAACTGATTCCCGTTCCCATCAGTAGGTTCCAGTGTTAACAATCAACTTCTTCATGTGGCAAAGGGGATCTGTCCCAGGAAAAGCAACCTGCAGACAAGGTCTGCACATCCATGCTTGGAGGCATGCTGGGACTGCAGCTCCTGGGGTGGAGGGGGGCGCTGCTCTGACTATCTCCTGCCTTTCCCTCCGCGTGGGCAGGCACAACAAGCTGGTGGGTTGCAGCAGGGTCAAGGCCAGATTTCCTGCTTTGGGGTGCACGCTGAGGGTCTGGCTGGGGTGAGCCACCTGGGCTAATGCAGGGGATGAACTCCCCCTCCCACCTCCCATAAGGCTTTAACTAGCAGACAGAGATTTGGCAGGCCAAATCCTGCCAAGCCAACCTACAATTTGGCCTGGAAAGGGCTCCAGATGTTCCCACTCAGCAGCCAGGCACTGAGCGTGGCTCTGGGTCGTGAGCGGCGCCAAAGCATGTCCTGGCTGAAGCCCTGCACCTCTCCCTGGCCACCAGACCTCTCTGTCCCCCCATGTTCTGCACAGACGGGGGGCTCCCCAGGCTCTGGGGCCAGCAGAGGACTCGTGGCAGCAGTGGCTGGTGAGACAGGAAGGGAGCTGCCGGCACAGAGATCCTCTGCAGCGTGGGGGCCAGTCCCCCCGTCAGGGAAGTAGAGAGGGACACTTTGGGGTCCAGATTGGAGATGTCCCTTCCTACGCCCCACCTCCTCTTTGGATAGCCCTTATTGCCACGGGCGCAGCATCCCCCAGGGGAGGGTGTGCAGTGCCATGACTCCTGCCCAGGGATGCTCCCAGCAGCTGCCAGCTCTTCAGCAAAATGGAGGTGGCTGAGTCTGAACACGTTTCAGCACGAGCATGGCGCCCAGCGAGGCATCAGTCCCCGCTGACTCCGTCCCACCACCCGGTCACAGCTGGCTTTGCCTCCCTGTGCAGGAAAGAGACACCCACTGAGCATGGTGTCTAGCCCAGGGTCTCCACCACTCTATTAGGTGCCCTCAGGGCAATGTGTAGGGCAGGGGGCAGAGGGAGGCAGGGGCTAGCTGGCTCGTTGCTGTGCTTTGGTCCTGCTGAAGCCATGACTGTTGGTGATGGCTTGTGCATCTCTTCTGATGAGGTCTTACAGCCCAGGAGACCCTACAGTCCTCAGGCCAGATGAAACAAGGGTGTGAGATCAGAGCCATTTCTGTAAGCCTCCCAGGACTCCCATCACTGAGAGCCTTCACCCTTCTTTCAGGGCTAAAGGGGGTCCCCAGCCCCACAGCATGAAATGTCACTAGTCTCCGCAAGTCTCTCCAATTCTCCAAGTCCCATCTAGCAGGAACCTTCAGTCCTGGACCAGGTAGCTACACCACTGAAACCCCTTCCACGCCCCAAACACGACAAGTGGCATCACGTCTGCTGGCTCACCCCACCTGCCTGCCCTCAGAGCCATGTGAGGATGAAGTCCCCTCTGAGCCCATCATGCTGCCAACCCCCTAGCCCCCACCTCCCCTGCACACCACTGCCCCTAAAAAGCAAAAACCACTCGCCTTGCTCCCAGCTGCTGGAGAACAGCCAGGAACCACTTCCAGACTGCGTCACCATATTCACGGCCTCTCTCGGGCTATATATAGTTGCGTGACTGCAGGTTTTTCTGGACGTCGAGTTGCTAAAGAACTAGCGTTCCCCTGCCAAAGCAGCACATGTCCTGAAGGGGAGCTGAGCTGGAAGAGGGGGAGCTGCATGAGCCAGAGCGATCCTGAGCATCCCCAAGGTGAGGTTTCCCTCGCTGACGGGTATCTGCCCTGCGAGCAACCAGCACATGGGGATTTTAGACCTCTGTCTCCTCAGCGGTGAAGTGCATGTGGAGCTGGGGAGTTTTTTGCAGAGCCAATTTCAATTTGAAGTAACCAGTAGATCCAGAGAGGATGTGAACCTCAGCGCCAAAAGCTGCCTTGCAAAGAGGTCACAGCAAACGGAGGGGGAGAAGCCACTGCTATATTGCGCATCGCATCCCCAGCCTTTCCAGCCACTGTGGTCTGCAGGTTTTTTATGAGTGTGAGCTCAGAGGCACTGACTCAACCACTGCAGCGTCCCTCTCTTCCCCGGAGGCCCTGAGCGCTCTAGACTGGCCTGCAGCACAGCGGGGGGTGGCATGATTGCATCTCTGTGCATCCCAGTGGGTCTGTTTGGCTCACGCACAGCCGGTCGTCTGCCAGACTTTGTGAGTCTCCTTCTGCTTCACTCCAATACCTGGGAAGATGCTGGGATGGGACGTGTGCCCAGGAGATGCCATGGATGGGGTGTGCTCTATCATATCCAACAACCTAGCTCCGAAGGGAGCCACTCTCCAACATTTGTGGGAAAGCAAAAGAGACCCTATGAATCTCCTCGTTCCCAGAGGAGCTATGAGCACTTTCTCTCCAGGCACTGCTTTATCCTTAAGCGCTGCGACTTAGTTTAACCCCTGCTGCCCTAGACCAGACTTCAGTGCCCCAGCACCAGCAAGGAATCCCAAAGCAACACACAATCATTACGTGACCCATCATTCTTCAGGCCATGGTGTCCTGGTGCACCAGCTCCTGCAGCAGCTGTTGGTCAAGTCTACCCTCTACCTGACCTCTTCCTCATGCTGCTGTGTGTTTAATGTGCCTGTGATCGCACCGTATGCTTCATACGGCCATGCTGTGAACAGCTCGGTGAAATGATCTAGAATAAAACTCCAAAAAGCATAAGAACAGAGGAAGCCAGTGCGTGGTGATCCATGGCCTCAGGCATGGCTCAGCCACCTAACTCCAGCTTTCAGGAACTCAAATAGCCACTTGCTGGAGTTAATCATGTGAGGAAGTGGAGCAGTCTTGGAGTGTTGCTGTTCCTATGAGCTTGGCCATGTTGACCTCATCATAGTGTCGCAGAATATTTTGGGTTGGAAGGGACCTCAGGAGGGCTCTAGTCCTGCCTTCTGCTCAAAGCAAGGTCAGCTACAAGATCACATTGCCAATGGGGGCTTGAAAACCTCAGAGGATGGAGACGGTACCGCTTCTCTGGGCAGCCTGCTGATGCTTGGCTGCCTTCATGGGGAAAAAGTGTGTCTTTATCGCCAGTCTGGACTTCTCAGTTCAACTTATACCCACTGTCTCTCCTTCTCTTGCCATATGCTGCTGTGAAGAGTCTGGCTCCATCTTCTCGATAACCTCCTCATAGGTACTGGAAGGCTGCTATTAGGTCTCCTTGAGTCCTTCCCTTCTCAAGGATAAATCTTCCACCACTGCTGTTGTTCTTGCCACCCCTTCCAGATAAGAGGAGGCAACAGTCTTCCCCAGCTGCCCTGAGCTCTTGTGACCCTCTTCACCCCAATCCCACTAAACATGAAGGCAGATGAGCAGATCACATCCCATCATACTTTGAGCTGCTCTAAGAATTGGGAACAATAAATCAACGGAATTACCTCAGTCCAAGATGTTCCCATCCCTCTGCCGATGCATGATAACGCAGGGCTATGAATACTCCCAGCCTGGAACACCTCTGAAGGAAAAAAAAGGCACTTTCTGTAAGAGCTCCACTTCCTGTAGGGAAGCAGAGCTATTTCGTAGTTAAAACAATGGACAAGGAGGCTCAATAGGTCTCAGGTAAATCTCTTAATCCCACTATGCCTAAATTTTTCATGCTGCTCCTGCAGGAACCAGTGGCTGAATGCACTGAACATTTGCACAGAAATGCAAGTGCTCCCCAATCAGCATCTTCCGCTGGCTGAGTTATCATCTGCCCCGTGCTCTGATTTCACAGTCCCTCAGCATAAGCCAGAGCCAAAAGTCAGTCCTCACACCGTCAAACCTCTTCAGAAGGTGAACTCTATTTTTTTTTCCAGGTTGAAGACAGGGTTAAGAGGGGTTGGAGACACCAGGAGTTACTTACATTGATCAGAAGAAGGTCCATGCATCACCACCATCAACCATCAGTCCCTCTGCCTACAACAGTCCTCCTATGATGTCTCCTTAATAAGCATTGACCAAGGCCAACCCTGGTTCACAGCGATAGACAGTACTAAAGATGACAGCAATGGAGAGGTAGGTAGGAGAAAACAAGTGAGGAGGGACGTAGGAGGTGTGATGAAACTGGTGGGTGAGAGCAGTGTGGAGAACAGTCAGGGTGAGGAGGAACAGGAGACAACCAGAACTGACTGGACAAGGGCTGACCATGAGCTTTGGATCTGCTGGAGAGGACAGAAGACAATTTGTGAGCCAGCACAAAGGTGAGGGCAAGCCAGGAAGTCTTTGGAAGTCACCAGCAAGACTTAAAGAGGGTCAGGAGATCGTAGGTCTCATCTCGAGCTACTCATTAGCCACAAGGACTCTGGCCTTTCAACCAGACTAATTACTGATTGCTCAAAGGATAACACTTCCCACAGGTGCTAAACTTGCTGACGCTGGGCCCTAGATGTCTTCTATTCTGGGAAGGGGGAGTGGAGTCTCCTAGTGTGAACTTGTGGAGCTGGGCAAAGCCACACTGGAGCAGAGATAAAGTCAAGGACAGCTGCAGCTGCTTGGCAATTGTTCAAAATGAGCCACGAGTCAGTGACTTGGCTATTCTGGGATGAGCTGAGGAGCCTACGCTGGGGAGAGCAAATTCATAGCCTGCTAGCACATAAATGGACTGCAGCAAGCCTGAGTTTGAGCAACCCCCAGCACGGATGCAGAGCAGATACGTTTTTGTCAGAGACCTTATTGGAGACCTACAAAGCCCCATCTCTGGTCACCGGCGAGGAGCCATGACTGCATATCTGACATGGGATTTATCTACCAGACCTCACAGGTCTACAACAGGGGAGAACCGCATAGGCTTCCTGAGAGTCACAGAGAGAAAAAGGCGCTTCAAGGACATTGCAAACCCCCGAGTTACCTGAGATTGGATCAAAGCCTTATCCCAGGGCTGGTGCACCCAAGCTCAACTGCTGCTGAAGCTTGTAGTGAGCCTGGGGGAGGTTTCCCAAGTAGGAGTTTATTGGGGATGGAATGTTTCACCGGGTGAAGCCTGTGAGATTCCCTGAATCTGAAACCAGTGACAGAGAGAAACCCTCTCAAATCTTAGCCTGAACCTGGAGCCTGAATGGTTTTTGTGCTGCACTTCCCAGCTTTTGGGTGGGAGCACTAGGAGTGGATGTGTCCCTGTGAAGACCTGTTCTCTGCCTCCAGTATTCCCATCCTGACCCAGGTGAGCATGGCTGGTGCTGACCTGACCCCACCACACGAGCCCAGTGCAGCTCACCTCTAGAGCTGTAGGACTCAGCTAGACAATTAAGCTCTTTGCAAGCTCACCCAAAGGACACCAGGCCTTTTGAGGTCACTCATTGCATATGGTGGAAAGAAGATATGATCTCATTAGGCAAATATTTATGATCAATATTGTCCACTCCCTGGTAACGAATAGCACCACTTGGAGCAAGACGCTCTCAAGGGATGGTGAGAAAGGATGTGGGCTGACAGAAGAGCCCAGGTTGAGCATGAACCTCTGCTCACCTGGCTTCAAAACACCTACATTTATTCTAAATATGTTTTTCACCATTCACCAAGAGATTAATTAGCTGCTTGGAAACCCCAGACGTTAATTATTGATTATGCAAAAGATTTTGTTCATCACAGTTGCTGAGCTTGTCAGTGTGGGGGGACCGGATGGCTGAGGACATCAGGATGGAGAGGACGTTTGGATGAGTGGATTTGCCACCTGCTCCCCGTTGTGGGCCTCGCTGCAAGGTAGCATGGCCCAAAAAACAGAGCCCACCTCAAATTGCACTTGCCTTGAGGGTGCAGGCAACTGAGGCAGAGGATGACGTGACCCATCCCAGCAACAGACCCAGGACCCCCCGCACCCCGGGGGCCCAAGCCGATGGATGGGGGCTGCCTCCAGGGCGTGCGGAGGGGAGACAATTCACCATGCCCGGACACGCCGGCTGCACTGCAGCACCCGATGCACGCCGGGTGGAGAAGGGTGCCAGCGGCTCCCTGGGCGGCGTGATGGCAGGCAGAGCGAGCCGGCAGCCACCGCAAGAGGTGAGACGCAACGAGCGGTGGGTGGCAGTGATAAACCTCCTGCAACGCCTGGCAATTAATCTTGTGAAGCGGTGAGTCAGAGTCACCCGGAGCTTCCTCCCCTCACCCAGAACAAGCCACCGCAGTCTCCAGAAGCTCTTGGCTCAGGGGACCTGCAAATGCCACCAGTCTGGGGGAGAGGGGTTTTTTTTTGTGCTGTGGCATTAATTGAGAGCCCTGCCTGCAGAGAGGGCCCGGTCCCCCCTCCACATCCCTCTGCCGCAGCTGAGGGAAATGAGATCCAGCGATATCCACACGCACCAGTGTACCTCAGCAGAGGAGCAGGGTAGTTCAGTCCCGGCTTCTTTGGCCGTCCGGAAAGTGAGAGCAAGATGCCATCCTCATGATAAAGCTTCACATAAAGAGGTGTCAAAAGCCAGAGGGCTGGAGGAGGTGGGGAGGACTGGAGGCATTTAAATAAAGACCCCAGGAAGGAGTGGGCAGGCTGGGTGTTGAACTCACACGCGTGCATTTCCCCCCTTGGTTCCCCCAAACCCGTGGTGCTCCCCAAAGTTTGTCAAGCTTTCCCGGCAAAAAGCCTCCTCTCGCCTTGCCCTAGGCATGAATGCAGTTTGCAGTTTTAACAGCAGATGTCTCTCCTATTATGATTTATAAAAATGCTTTAAATAAATAATGCAAACATATTTACAGGAATGAATTCCTGCTCCTGAGCGCGTTTGTCACTCAGAGGTTGGCGAGCAGGAGCGACTCACCGCCCCAGTGCCTCCTGCGCTGCCTCCCCCCTGCCCCCGCGCCGCTCCCCCCCCCAGCACCGCAAGGCTGCCAGGAGCCCGGGGCAGGGCGGCCAAATCCCGAATCCAACTGACCCCCCTCTGAGCCCCAGGTCTGGGCCCGCACCGGCGTTTCAAAACGAATGTTGTATAATCAACGTGTTAAATATTTAAAATGGTCGTGCGGGAGAGCTGCCCGGCGGTGCCTGATTTCACACATCCTGACAATTTCACGGACCTCTGGGCTTACGTTTCTTGGCAAATAATGAAAAGCTGGAGGAGCCCCCTTCCTCGAAGGGCACGTTGGGGAGGTTCGCCCTGGCCGCAACTCCTTCAAAGGCGATGCGACTCCGGCAGCGCCTCTCCCACCTCCGCGCCCAGCCATGTCCAATGCTTTTAAGCGTGACCTTGGTGCGGGGCGGATGCAGCCGTCATGCCGCTGAGGTGACTCAAAGGCAGAGCGGGGGGCCGGGGAGGGGGGGGCATGGCCGGGGGGCAGCTGCCAGCAGAGCTGCTGCTTCCAAGGGAGCAACTTTGGCATGGCCGCTCCCGCAGCCCCGCTCTCCCCGGCACGTGAGCACACAAAAGAGCCAGGCGTACCTGCCTGCGCGGCCGCGATGTGAGTGGCCCAATTACAGCTCCGCACCCAGCCTGGCCGTTTCCATAGCTTCACAGCGCAGCGCTTCCCTCTCCTGAGGCCATCGGAGCAGGACCTGGCATCTTATCAGCCATCATCCTGCAACGCAGCTCTCCTCCGGGCCCTACCTGCCGACGGCCGGTCTCGCTAGCAACGCAAGATAATATCTTTTCCCACCAGAGCCGTAGGATGATTTCTTCCCGCTGTAATTTTGTCTTGCTTCCAAAACCACTTGCATAACCGGTGCCGAGAAAGCAGAGCACAAGGCACGGCGGCTACGAGAGCGCCCGGGGGCAAGAGGATGGGGCAAGAGGATGGTCTCAGGCCCGAGGACACCCCGAGCGGCTCTGGTCCTGCCTGAAGAAGGGTGAGAGGAGCCATCCAAAAGGACTAATGTGTCTCCCTGGCCAAAACCCACCTCGGGGAGAGGGGTCAGTCCTGCAGCCTGCAAAGCTCACCCAGGAGGACCAGGAGTGGGAGGGCAGGAGATTCTCCCCAGTGNTACAGCTCCGCACCCAGCCTGGCCGTTTCCATAGCTTCACAGCGCAGCGCTTCCCTCTCCTGAGGCCATCGGAGCAGGACCTGGCATCTTATCAGCCATCATCCTGCAACGCAGCTCTCCTCCGGGCCCTACCTGCCGACGGCCGGTCTCGCTAGCAACGCAAGATAATATCTTTTCCCACCAGAGCCGTAGGATGATTTCTTCCCGCTGTAATTTTGTCTTGCTTCCAAAACCACTTGCATAACCGGTGCCGAGAAAGCAGAGCACAAGGCACGGCGGCTACGAGAGCGCCCGGGGGCAAGAGGATGGGGCAAGAGGATGGTCTCAGGCCCGAGGACACCCCGAGCGGCTCTGGTCCTGCCTGAAGAAGGGTGAGAGGAGCCATCCAAAAGGACTAATGTGTCTCCCTGGCCAAAACCCACCTCGGGGAGAGGGGTCAGTCCTGCAGCCTGCAAAGCTCACCCAGGAGGACCAGGAGTGGGAGGGCAGGAGATTCTCCCCAGTGCGCCAGATCCTGCCTGGGTGAGAGTCCGCAGGGAGCCCAGAACCACATCCTGCCAAAATAAGCACAGAAATTAGGCTGAAAAGCCTTCACCAGAAGGACATGGGGTGTTTGTGGCCTCCTAAGGTGGTGACTTGCTCAGGGTCATAGAATCATAAAATGGTTCAGGTTGGAAGGGACATTGAAAATCATTTTGCTCCCACACCCTGCCCTGGGCAGGGACACCTCCCACCAGACCAGGCTGCTCAAAGCCCCGTCCAACTTGGCCTTGGACACCTCCAGGGATGGGGCAGCCACAACCTCCCTGGGCAACTTGTTCCACTGCCTCACCACCCTCACAGGAAAGAATTTCTTCCTAATATCCAATCTAAATCTACTCTCCTCCAGTCCAAAATCGTTCCCCCTTGTCCCATGGCTCCCCTCCCTGATCCAGAGTCCCTCCCCATCCTTCCTGTAAGCCCTTCAGGGACTGGAAAGGGCTCAAAGGTCTCCCCGGAGCCTTCTCTTCTCCAGGCTGAACCCCCACAACTCTCTCAGCCTGTCCTCACAGCAGAGGTCCTGCTGGCTTGCAGGCTGCCTTGGCAGGGAGCAGGACAACTGGGGATGCGGAGGCGTTGGGTGTCTCTGCTGGGACCTGTACCACGGTGGAGATGCACATTCCAGGTGGGACAAGCAGGAATACCATGAACTGCATACCCTAACAGGTTCCCAGTGAGGGTCCAACGCCCTTTTCCCCCTCAGCCAGAGTCACAGCCAGTGCTGCAGGTCGATAACTGTCCCTGCCTCTACTTCTCAGCTCCAGAACTGGATCCGCGGGCAAAGCTGGCAGGTCAACTACCCGACACAAACAGGTCGAGCCCCGTCCTGGCCACCAAGCGCCGCCCAGCAGAGCGGTACCAGCACACAGAACAAAGGTTGCTCAGCGCTCTGCATCCTCTGGGTGATGATGTAGGAAGAGCAGATCCTGTCGTGGATCCATCCCTGGCTTCCCAACAAGGCAGCCAGGCTGGAAGCGGTCACACTAAGAGTTTATCCACTGAAATCAGTAGTTTCAGAGAGACTATAGTTATTTGTGAATTGGGACTCCGTTTGAAAGGACAAGGAGCATGTGTTATCTCGGAATAAGCCGAGTGTTTCTTTTTGACTTCCGTGGTTTTAGGGGAACTTTGAAACTTTTCACGTGTAATCATCTAGAAATATAGTTAATATCAGTAGTGGATAAAACCAAGTGCCTTCTCCTGTCCAAGCAACACTTTTTTGTTTCAGAAAGAATATCTAGAACAGTTGATTTTGGGTTGACCCAAAGTGATTTCTTTCCCACGGGCATTTGATTTAACAACCAAATCAATACAACCTCACTTTATTCCCACAGCCCAGGTAGACTTTTCGCCACACATCAACTGCCTGCCTCAAATTTTCCATGCTTTGTGGCTGAGTCAGACTACATTTTTCTCTCCAAAATTTAAGCAAAAACTGTGTGGTCATTCCTGAGAATACCGCTTGCCCATCAAGCAAGGACCACGAAGCTTTCACACTGCCTTGCCTGAAATCAGGAATGAGACAGCTGTGCTGGGCCCAGATGGGGCTGCTGCATTTCCCGAGGTGTTGCACACACATTTAGGGGAATTATCAGCCTCTGCGAATGGCTGTTTGTAGCTTAGTTTGCAGACTGACAGTGCCACAGAATACGCTCAACCTCTGGAAAACTGGGTTCCTCCAGAGGAGCAGGCTGCAGGGAGCAGAGGGCAGCCAAGGGACCAGCTGTGGGGGCTGACGAAGGTCTGAGCATCACCGTGCCCAGCAGCTGATGCCTAGGGAAGGCAAGCAGGCAGGGCAAGTAGGTTGCAAGCCAGGCAAGATGTTCCTAGCCCTGGTGGTGCCTGGCTCAAGGACTTTGCGAGAGGGAGTTGGGGCGTTTGTGTTTTCTCTTCTTTCTTGCTTTCTTTGCTCTAATCTCTGTTCTAATCTCCTGCATGGCAAAGCTGGCCATGCAGGACAGTTCAAAGTCTAGCGCTAACTCATCAGGTGCTTAGCTTCACACTAGCCACTGAAACACCCATGCTGGTCCACCCTCCTGGCTCCCTCCTGGGGGCAAATGGAGGTGACAATGGCCTTTTGTACACTGATGCTGCAGAGAGGACAGCTTCCTCCAGGACCTTCTGCCATCAGAAGGACTTAATTTCCCAGCAGAGTTCAATGGGCAAGTGGAGAAGGAGGCAGGGGCTACCTGGTGAAGGCAGGCAGTGGCCCACTGGGACCAAATGAATCCAAAGGACCCTGCAGAAGGAACAGGGCAAGGGTGCCAAACTCGAGTGCTCATGTCCTGGCACAGCCGTGTTTGGCATGGGCGAGATGAACACAGTATTTTCTGAGCTATACCCTCAAATTGTCCTGCACTCCTTGTGCCGGCACCTGCCCAGCGGTGCCTGGGCGCAGGCAGGGCTTGCAGGCTCTGCAGGGCGGTTGCCAGCCCCACACCTGCCCTTCGGGAGGGCTGCAGAGGGCAAGCCTCAGGGGAGGTCTCCAGCTCCATGCGGCCACTGCTGGGCTCACCATGCGCTGGGCAACAAAGGCATGACCACCCCTGCCTGGACGCAGTACTTGCCCAGCCAAGGCGGGACAGGCTGTGACCTGATTCCCCTTTGGTGGGAGGAACAAAAAGGCTCCCAGGCAGCAAATGCAGCAGCCCAGGTTGTGCTGGGGTGCCAGCCCAGCTCTGCTCAGCTCAGACGCGACTCAGGACAACTGGCAAACTCCTCCGAGACTGCCAGCGCAGCAGAGAGATGGCAAGTTAGGTCCGTTTCCCTCTTTACCCTCCCCTCCTGGAGTTCTACCACCTCCAAAGAGGGGAAAGATGCCAAAAAAATGCGACTGGAATACGAATATGCACTCCGGCAGTGGCTGTAACCCAGCTTGAACCCTCCAGCGGCAAAGCTCCGTCCCGCGCTGCAGGCAGCGGGGACGATGGCCAGCCCCGGCTGCCAAACCCCCCTTCCAGCTCCAGCCCTCCACCACCAGCCCCTTGGCAAAGCCCCCTCCAGCCCCAGCCCCTTGGTGAGCTCCTGCCTGCAGAGCTCCTACCTGCCTGTGCCCTGCTCCAGTGGCAGCTGGGGCCATCGACACCCCCATGGCACAGCAGAGGCTGCTGATGGAGCCTGGCTGAGCAGATGCTCAGAGGAGAACATCCTTCTGGGAGAGGAGAGNAGAGGAGAGGAGCACTTTGGCACCAAACATCCAGCAGTGGGGGTCACCTTACCCTCCTCAGCCTTGACTCCTTTGCATGGGCATTAGCGCCTTCCACTTACCCAGCCCAGAGCACCGCAGAGCCTGGCTGAAGAGTTTCCTCTGGTCTTCCAACCTCAACACACCAGAGCAGTGATTTGGGATGAGGCAGAAGAGCTGCATCGGGCCCACAGAGTCACAGAATCACAGAATGGCAGGGTTGGAAGGTACCTCTGGAGATCATCCAGTCCAACCCCTTCCCAGAGCAGGGTCACCTTAGAGCAGGTTGCACAGGAACGCGTCCAGGCAGGTTTGGAATGTCTCCAGAGACGGAGACTCCACCACCTCTCTGGGCAATCCATGGAGCAAGGACAAGGTCCCCAGGATGCAACATCCATGTGCAGCACCCACCTTGCTTGTAGGGGCTGTATCTATTCCAGTCACGGTTTTGGGGGGGTATTTTTCCCCTCTTTGGAGGTGGCTGGCCTGGGACTTGTCCACGGCCAGAATGATGCTCCATGGTGCAGTGAACCTGGATCTAGATGGGTGCCTGGTCCTGGGCTGGGAGAAGGGACTGAGCGGGGCTTTGCTCTCCAGCCCGGGCAAGTCAGCAGCTGCAAAGGGTAGGGGGAAAAGGAGAAAACTGGGTATCAAGAGAGGCTGTTGTAGATCTGCTCAACCAAGGCTGTGGCAGCACTGGGATCTGCGTTAAGAACTGGCTTCCCCAAGTTTCGGGGGCTGAGAGATGGGTGGAATAAATTACTTGTGACACTGACACCTACACTTCCAGACTCATGCGGGATTTAGCCACCAGACTCCCAGTTAAGTCAGCACCAGTTATTAAGGTCAGGAGAAGTCGGGTGGCTAAATCCTATCTGGGGGCTGTGGCACAGCAGGGCTGTGCCAGCCCGTGGAGGCATCCCGGCATTCCCGGGGGACATGCCCCCAGCACCCAGAGCAGCCGTGGAGCTGCTCCCATCGCAGGCTGGAAATCAAATAAACAAATATGCATTGCATCCAGCTCCTTCGTGGGGGTATTCTGGGAGACGAGAGGAGAGGAGTGGAGAGGAGAGGAGAGGAGATCTTGCCCTGATCAAGGAACGGGTGTGTTTTGCTGCTGGTTTCTGAGTGGTTTCACTTATCTTTTTCCTCCTCCACTACCTGAGGTTTCAAATGCTCCAGGGAGATGTCTCCATTAACCACAGTTTTCTTTGGCAGTTATATTTCATTACAGTCTCTCTTCCCGCTAATCCTTCCCAGCTTTTGTTGTTATTATTTTTATTATGATTATTTTCACGAACCCTTTGTTTCCAGCTGTACTTAACCTGGACATGTCCCTTTAAATACCACAGCCTGGGCAGAATAGGGGATCAGTCCTTTGACAGGAGCTAAAGTCCTGTTTGATCTGGATTAGATGCTGATTTTGCTTACCAGACTAAAGATGGAGGGGGACCACGCAGCGCCTGTGTTTGCACAAACCTGCCTGGTTGCATTCCTCTTCCTCCCGGTGTCCAGCCGAAGGGGTGAGCACGGGGCTGTGCACACAGCTTGAAATCCAAGCGGATAAACAGTCACTTTGTCTGGAGAGGGAAGAAAATGGAGGTGGGAGGACAGACCCAGCAGCTCTGGGCTGTGCTGGAGAGCTAGCTGAGGCTGCAGGCCCTCCCCGGGGTGCGAGCAGCTCGGCACCCTGCGTCCAAGATGCCCAGGGGCATCCCTCAGCCCGCAGCAGATAGGAGGGCCCGGCTCAGTCTTGCTGCCCATCTTGCAGGCTGGGGCTGAATTATGGTATCCTATGTCCCTAATGACCATCTCATGATGGGACTGGGTAGGATGTGGGGGCACTGAGACCTCCACGGTGTGCTGCACCCAGCAGATTGTGTTTTCTCCAAGGACTCCCATCCCCACCGTGTCCTTTCCTCACCCCCAGCTCCTGCCTCATCCGCCCTTTTCTCTCTTCCACCTGCCCGAAGGACAAGTATTTTCTCATTCCCTCTGCTGTCTCCCTGCCCTCATGTCTTGCCCCTTCCCCCATCGCAGTCTCCCCGGAGCCCCCCGGAGCAGCAGTGCCTCCTCGGTCGTCCTGTGCCGCAACCCCTCCTGCCATGCTCCTCCTGCAAGGCACCGCAGCCGAACCAGGCTCCAGGGGAGATGGCGGGGGCCACCAGTCAGCTCGGGCGCTCCGTGGATGAGAGCTGGGGCAGGGGGGGAGCCCCCATTCCACACGCATGTACGTGCAGCAAAGCCAATTTATACCTCCCCCTGCGGCTGTCTCGGTGGAGAAATGTCAGGACTCACCGCAAGGCAGCGAACCGCACCGCCGGCGGGAGCCCCCCAGACCAGGCGGAGCGGGCAGGAGCTGGGGCATCCCATGCCTCGCTGCAGGGAGCTGGGAGCATGGAGTGGGCTCTGCCCTGGGCTGGCTTCACCCCATGTGTTTCGGGTTAAAAGCACCAGGAAAAACCTGGAGAAAATCCTCCAGTTTTACAGGACTTGCACTTGTTTCGACAGTCACAGAGCCATGCCGAGGGAGCATCTCCCACCGGGGTGGTGCCCAGGTCACCTGGCAGTGGGAGATCTGTGTCCACGATGGCAAGGTGGAAGGATGTCAGTGGTGGTGATGCCACCATCGCATGAGCATCCAAAGGGTCACAGGGCACACCTGAGAGGTGCTGAGCTGTGAGGAGTGCTCCTGCTAGCTGCCCTGGTCCAGCACAATCCAGTTCTGCAGGAGAGAGGTGCAGGACCTGCGAGTCCTTCCTGAGCTCCCACCTCCCAAATGGTCTGCTCCACAGGCCAAACTAAAAACAAAACAAAGCTAAATCTGCCAGAGGTGAGGCAGCTTATGGCCGTGCCACCGCTGGAGGTATCACCACCCACAACAGATGGTGCTTTAAAAAGAACAGGGCCAGCAAGTGAGATAAAATGCAGAAATTAATGACTGTAAAGGTCAAGCGGGATGTACTTAAGGAGGCGCTGGTCCTCGGCTCCTGGAGGTGGGCTTGGCTGACTTGCACTGCTGCAGTCCCAACTTGCACAGCCAGAAGGCAAGCGGGCGCTGGCATCACCTGCCTGCCAGCACCCATGTCCCCCAAGACAAGAGGTTGTCCCCTCAACCCCCTCACTCCTCAGGCGAGGAGATGCAGAAAATGAGGGTCTCCCAGGGCTCTGACAGGTCAGAACAATGCTGTGTTATGGGACGTGCAGGTAAGAGAGTCCCACTCTCTTGTTCTTGGCCATGGGGAACCCTCATGGCAGAAGATGGCCATGTGAAACACCCTGGGAACAATTCCTCTTCAACCAGGAAGAGAACAGACAAGGCGAGAAAGCAGGTGGCGCCAGTTGGCCCATGGAGGAAAAGGGACTGAATAATTTGGGAGGTCTCATCCATGCTTGCCCTGTTCTCATACCCTGCCGGGGTTTGGTATAATCTGCTCTAAACACTTGCTGGCTCCTGGATTTGCCCATGAGACACAGGCCAGCAGCTTCTCCACCCCTGGTAGGCCTGTGGGGGCTGTGTGATGGGACAGGCTTGGGCGACAGTGTCCAGCCACACCAGCTGCAGGAGAAGTCAACCCAAGGATCTCAAAGGCTTGGAACATGGTGTCCAGCCAAGGCCAGCTGCAGAAGAAGCCAGCGCAAGCGTCTCAAAGGCAAGGCAGAAGAGGGCAGGACACCCTTCCTGCCCTGAGGGGGGTGTCTTATCCTCAAAGGTGATGGTGCAAGGGGGGGCTGCAGGACTGGTTGGAGGGGCAAGGACACAGCAGCCTGGTCTTGCGTTCCCACTACCCGTGGTAGAAGCTGGATGGCTTCTCCAGCACTAACTCCACTTGCAGCATCTTGGTGGGGGGACACAGAATCACAGAATCACAGAATGGTCGGGGTTAGAAAGGACCTCTGGAGATCATCCAGTCCAACCCCCTGCCAGAGCAGGGTCACCCAGAGCAGGTTCCACAGGAATGCGTCCAGGAGGGTTTGGAATGTCTCCAGAGACGGAGACTCCACCACCTCTCTGGGCAGCCTGTGCCAGGGCTCTGCCACCCTCACAGGAAAGAAGTTCCTCCTCATGTTTATGTGGAACTTCCTATGCTCAAGTTTGTGCCCGTTACCTCTTGTCCTGTTGCTGGGCACCACTGAAAAGAGCCTGGCCCCATCCTCCTGGCACCCACCCTTGAAGTATTTATAAGCGTTGATAAGATCCCCCCTCAGTCATCTTTTTTCCAGACTGAAGAGACCCAAATCCCTCAGCCTTTCTTCACAAGAGAGATGTTCCAGTCCCCTCATCATCTTGGTAGCCCTTTGCTGTCCCCTCTCCAGCAGTTCCCTGTCCTTCTTGAAGCGGGGAGCCCAGAGCTGGACATAGCGCTCCAGGTGCGGCCTCACCAAGGCAGAGTAGAGGGGGAGGATGACACACAACCCCCAAGACAGATGCTTCACTGGGGCTGTCAGCACCAGCATCAGACAAGGGGGAGGCAGGTTCCAGGCTGCAAACCCCCCCAGCCTGGGCTGGTACCTGTCGCCTCTGCTAAGCCCCTGCTCAGCTGCTGTCATTCACCCATCGTCACCCAGGGGCTGAAGGCTAATGCCGCGCCAGCCACTCCCTCCCTGCCCGATAACACAGCGTCTTGCACTGAGTAGCCTCCTTCTGCTGTCACAGGCCGACCTATTTCTCACAAATCCTGACTGCTCTGGCCTTAAAACATCCTGACGCAGTGCTGGAACCGGCCTTGGCACAGCAGCGAGTCCCCGATTAAGCAGGAGCCGCCACAGCTTGGCATGGGCTTTGCAGCCAGCAGACGCTGGCTGGGCGAGCAGAGCAGCCGCAGCACAGCTCGAATCAGGGGGCACCTACGTGCTCATCAGGAATAATCAGGAGTTATTCTTGACTAAAAGGAGAGACACCACAGCTCAACCATGCTCCACAGTCCTTGTTACTGACAGCTGTGGGGTGCTGGAGGACAGGGTATGCTTTGGCGCTGAAGGTGATGACAGTGGGCCAGGGACACAAGAGAAGTCCTTCATGCGAGCAAAACCACCACCTCCCAAGCACTCATTCATGCTGCGTGCAGGGCACAGGGATGGGAGATGAGACCCCAGACCAAGACGGCTTCCTCCATGGAGGCAGCACTGCTGAGCTACAGCCAGGGTGCCAGGTCTGGTGGCACACGGGTCCCCAGGGCAGGAGGACCTTGGGAAGTTTCTGTGCAGCCTCAGCTACAGAAACCACCCAGTGATGCCTGCATCAAAGTCCCCAGCCTCCCACAGAGCCGCAGCAGGGCGGCCAGCCAGGGCACTTGGCCAGCTGGACCTGCAGCTTCGCCTTGCTGGGGACCCAGCTCATCCCAAGGTAGGCCGGTGGGATGCAGGATGGGTGTCAGCTCCCATCTACAGGATCCTGTCCAAGGATGCTGCCACCGGGTAAACATCCTCCTTCCCCGGCTCAGGCACAGGGAGATCTCAGTGCATGGTGGTAGGTCAGGAAGTCTGGAAGTCCCAGAAGTGAAGTGATGTGGATGTCAAGCCTTTGGGTGATGAAGGATCTCCCATAGTTCTTCCCTGAGAAAAGCCCTTTTCAGGCTTGCTTTTGTAGGGAGACAGCGATGAAGGTGACAGGAAGGTGTCCCTGCCCATGGCAGGGGGGTTGGAACTAGACGATCTTTAAGATCCTTTCCAACCCAAACCATTCTATGATTCCATTCAACATCCCTGGTCCTGGTCCTGGTGAGTCCCTCCTGTCTCCCTGTCCCACACCTCAGCACAGGAAGTTTCTGGTGCTCATTTCCAGTGGACAAGCTACAAAGAGACTGAGGGATCCTTAGCCTGAATTTGAAAAATGTGCAACTATTCAGAAGAACTTCAGCCGGGGCTGAATATTGGTCTGGAAAGCTCCCAGGAGCTGAATGACACGGGACAGGTCACCTGGCCAGCTGCTGGGAGCTGAACTGGGGAGGGGTTTATTTCGATTAACGCTCCCAAATGAGCTGGCCCAGCATCCCCAGGCTCCAGCCTTGAAGACAATGAGACAGCCTGAGCAAAGCCAGCAGGCGGTGGTGAGTGTCCCCCACAGCTGCCCAGGCCTGTTGGGGGGCGGTTGCCTCTGGCAGACCCACGTCGATGGTGTCCTGCTGTGGTGAGGCTGCCAAAGCTGGTGTCAGCCCAGCACCAGGACATGCTGGGGAGCATCCACACATGGCCCAGCCTTGCAGGAGATGCTAGACATCCCTCTGCCCGGCATGGGGGCTGGCTGGACCCTGCCTTGGCCCCACAGCCCCCCAGGCTGGCAGCGTTCCCACCAAGCAAACCCGAGCTGATCCCACCACTCCAACCCTCTACCACCGTCCTGCCCTCGCAGTGAGCCACTGGGTCACACAGCACCAACCAGGACTTGATGCTCGTGGCCGTCCCCATCCCACCAACGAGGGTCGCGCAGCCCCGCCTTGCCAAGACCCCAGCCCCTCCATTGTCTCACCACCCCCCTCCCCACACCCCCAAGCCCCCGCGGGGTGCGTGGCTGGCCCCGGCAGCAGGAGCCGGCTGCCGGCCGGGAGGTCACGCCTGGCCGGCGGCGCTTGCGGCGTCCCCGCCATCCGGCTCAGCTGAAGCACATTTTCTTCGGCGCTTCCTGCATCCTGCCCCATCCGCGCGCCGGGGGGGCGGGTCAGCCCAGGGTCAGGCCGCTAATTGCAGCCTTGGGGACAGCGGGATGAGGTGGCCGCCAGCCCACCGCACCAGGCTGCGACCCAACAGGGGGGTCCCACTGCAGACAGGGGTGGGTAACACCCCACAGCCGAGCTCGGCACCCCGCAATGTGCTGGGGTGCCCCTGCGGCAGGACGGGACGCGTCTCTGTCACCACCGCAGAGGCTGCAGCTCCTGCTGCAGCTCACCCTGGACCCAGAGCTGCGGATGCCGTCCTCCCCACACCAGGCCAGCTCCACCACACAAACCACCACTGGCATGGCCGCTGCACCGCTGCACCCCCCACAGCAGGGTCCATCCTCTCCTGGCATCATTTGCTGGCACCTTCCCACATGGAGCCACCAAGGCCAAGAGGGGATTCGGACACAGCTGTGCCCTCTGCAACAGCTCGCCCCAGGACCAGAGGCAGGTTTTGTTGCCCTTCCGCTAACTGTGTTTAATGTGGTTGTTAATTAAAAGTGACCACAGGCCAGCTCTTGTGGTAGCACCCAAGGTGCTCCCTCAGTGCCGTGCCGAGCTTGTTATCATCATCCCGTGCTCCCCATGCCACCCGGCTGCTGGTGGCCACCCTGGCACCCAGCCCTGGGTGCCACTTTCCCCCCAGCAGCTGGGCAGGCAGCGGGGACAGCCCATCACAGGGGCTGTGCCTGACGGTGGCACTGCGGCTGGCACGCTGGAGAGGATGGGCTTCATCCTCCGGGGATGCCTGAGGTCCTGCCTGCCTGGGCAGGAGCTTGTTTGGCATGGCTCGTTGGCCAGCACAGGGCCATCCACCTCCACACACAGCCGGGGGGTGCAGATGCAGCCCAGCAGGGGGGTCAGCTAGAAGTGGGGTGGAGGGGCCACCAGCAGCCCCAGCACTCCATCTCCTCCCACCTCCCCACCACAGCCAGGGTCTGAATACCATCCTCTCTCTGGCTCCTTCCTTTCTCCCAAACCTGTTTTCCCTCCTGGGGAAGCTCCTGCTCTCCTTGTCCCCTGTGAATGCCCACATCCTCACCGCAAGCACCACGTGCCCCGCTATCGCTGCCCTCCCCTGCTAGTGCCCATCTACCCTGCTAACACCCACGCTCCCCGCAAACGCCCAGGGTCCCTGCCAGTGCCCACGGTCCCTGCCGATGTCCTGGCCGGAGGAGCCCACAGGTGCTGGCAGCAGAGGTGGGGGCTCTGGCAGGGCATCGCTCCCAAACCATCCGCCCATACCGTGCAGAGCGGCTGCACCAGCCTCCTTCCACCGAGGAGCTCCTTGGAGCATCTGGGCTGCCACGATGCGCCCTGCCGGTGTCCCCGTGGGTGTGATGGGGACACACGCCCTGTACCTTGTGGCACTCCGGGGGGAAAGCAGAGCTGGGGACACTGCTGTCCCTGGGGGGAGCAGGCAGCACAGCGGCAGCGTGGCATAGGAGGGTTTGCCACAGTGGTGGCACTTCACCGAGCGCCGTCGCTCCACGCACAGCATCAAGCACAGCCCCGTTGTGGGTGATGTGGCCAGACGCGGGGAACCAGCCCCGTGGGGCAGCCCCAGCAGTCACCAGCCCTGGCTGCTGGTGGGATGGAGCAGCACCCCCACTCCACTGGCCCCACACTGGGTCAGGGCTGGAAATCTCTGCCTGCCGGTACCCAGGACACTCTCCCAGCTTGGGGCAGGGGCTGGCTCCCTCCCAGGTGCCAGGAGTGTGCGTTCACACAGCCCCAACTGTTAGCCGCTGCCATAAAAAAAACAGCCAGACTCCTTTTTCCCATAACAGCTCCCCACTCACACACACCACATTCCTGCTAAGTGATTTCGGCTGTCGCCCGAGCAGCCTCAACTGGGAACCAGCTCCCCGCAGCACCCTGCCAGTGCCACCCCACTTGGTGCATGAGCTGGGCACGCCACGCACTGCAGTGCTGCTGGGGCGCGAGTGGGGGCCTTGGGCTTTGTCCCTCGCTAGGCTGGCCTGGCTCCATCACCGTTGCCGTGAGCTCCAGCCATCCCCCCAGGCACCCGGGGCCCAGCTGCCAGCGTGACCTGGGTGCCCAGGGACCAAACCCCCCGCTGGGAGCTGCAGGGGCAGTGGGGTGGAAGGCTGCTGGAGGTGGTGTTCAGCGCGATTTTCCCCAGGGACCCTTCTGCTGGGTCCCGGCAGGTCGCTGCCCAGCAGGGACGGAGCCCACGCACTGCCGTCGTCCCCCCCCGCCTCCTGCGGGCGCACATCTGGTCAACAGATGCTGGCCCAAACATGGCTGGAGCCAGGGACAAAGGCTCTGGCTACCTCTTCCCAGCGTGGCAGGGTCCAGGCAGCTCTGTCTGCTCCCCCAGGCTGGGATGACCCTCCGGGGGGTTGGAAGGGGGCAGGCACCCCACCTGCCCAGTGCCATGCTCAGCGTGGCACCCCAAGCACCAGCCGTGACCTCGCTGTCTTGCCCACAGCCGAGCCCATCCCACGTCCCCTCCACCCTGGATGGCTCCTGCCGGCCCAATGCCGGCATGAGGCCAACCTGGAAAGCCATCCATGGGTGTCACCAGCCACTCATCTTCCCCGAGCCCACACACCTTCAGGAGCTCGTTTCGGACTTGTCCCCACAAAACAAGCCTGGCCGCAGTTCCCTGTCGCACTTTAATGATCTGGCTTTACCAAAACACGTGGCGTTGCCCTACCTGGTAAAACTCCAGGTGGGTGACGCTGGGAAATATCCCCGGGAGGAGCCAGGGCTGGCTTAGCCCAGCCACTGCTGGGATTAACTGCGGGGATTTAGCAGCCGGGGTGGCTCCAGCTTGGCCCATGGCACCGTCCTGGCTGGGCCGGCCACGTGGTGCGTCAGCAGTGTCACCCGCGGGACGGGGCACACGGAGGCAGGGGGGAACCGGCCACCATCGGCATTGGGGGGGCCTGGAGAGCTGGAAAGAGGGGTGGGAGAGAAATAACAAAGCTGTAAATCATGACACAAAACATGCATTCATTTTATTCACAAAAACAGCCTGGATCGCTAAAACATTACAAACAGCATTTCAATTTAATGATGTAGAGAGAGCTGGAGAGACGGGGATTTGAACAGAAGAGAAATATCACTTTTCATAACTGCTTCAGCACAGATCCTGCAATATTATTTTTATTTTGATTTTTAACTTCAGTTAAGTTTACAAAAAATTACTTCTAGGAGTAAACCGTTGCAATTAGGAGGTTTTTCTGTACGCAGTGTTTCTTGTTCTATATTAATAAACTAACAATGACTTTTTTTTCTTTTTTTTTCCTTTTATTTTTTTTTATAATTCTTCTTTCCTTTTTCGAAGACCACCAGTTGTGTAGCAGTTGTTTTCTTCCTCCTTTTATATCGAACCTCTTGCGGGTTAAACTTACATAGGTGAATGGCTAGGAAAAGGGATACTACATCGCTTTAAACATATTCTCATTTATAAACATGAAGTTGAGGCATTCTAGAAACTATCCACTCTATTGTATGATGGGAAAGAATCAAATAAAAAGTATAAATGAGGGTGCAATTAAACAACTGTGCTAAATTACAGTAGTGCTTATTAGTAACTAGATTTTAAAAGGTTACTGTAAATTTACATTCCCTACACAAGTACTGCATCTTTCACACATAAACAACATCAACACCAAAACACAGAAAGAAACTGATTGTCCATACTCTGTCTATTAAGTCTTGGTACTTTACAGATCCATGGTTTTTTTTTCTTTTAATTATTTTTATTTGAAAAGCAGTTAAATGTCTGACTAGGACTCGAAGATGTTAAAACGAACGCAAAAAAAAAAAATTATAAAAACAGGAATGAGATTTGCGAGAAAATATTTTTGGTTCTAAAGAGACACAGGTGCATCCATTCATTTCAGCCAAAAATCCCTTGCCTGAGACAACACAAGCAAGCAGTGACATTGCACTTGGATGACAGAGCTTTGGGATTCCCGTTCCTACTGGAACCATCTGAACGCGGCTCCTGTAGGAAGCATCACCTTCTGGAAAGGAAGAGAGACAGGGAGGGGGACAGAAGAAGAAGGGACAAGGCGTTAGGTCGGGTCCGGCACAGCCGCGCAGCACCAGGGTTGTGCACCCGCGCTTCCCCTCCACCATCCCTGTCCCGGCGTCCCGCTCACCGGCCTTGGGACACCGGGATGCCAGCCGGAGGGAGATGGGGGTCCCCCTGCCGCCGGCCCTCCTCCCCTCCCCATCAGCTCGGCCATTGTTCCCGCGTCCCGCGCTGCAGCCGGCACAATGGCGCAGCCCCCGACTTCCCCTCCGTCCAATAGCAAGCACAATGGCCGGGCCGCGGTGAACCGGCATAGTCCGGCACGGCAGCCCCCTCGCTGCCAGCCCCCACCTCCCCCCAGCCATAGACGGCACCACCACGGACCTCTCGGCATCTCACAGAGGGAAGAGGGATGAAGGTGGCCGCTAACACAGTCCAAGTCCCACCAGGCTCAATCCCACACGCAACAAAGGGCCTGATGTCCAATGGGACCCTCTTGAAGCCACCTCCAGGAAAGGTGGTGTGGGGGCCATGGCCCCAATGGTTCTGAGGTCCTCTGGAAGGAGGACCTAGGACACTTCCCAGCTGGGTGGGGGTGGGAAGCCTGCGCAACATTCACGACACCATGGGTGGGAGCACACAAGGACCATGATGTCTCTCAATGCTAACAGCCACCCCCAGGCAAGGCCAAGACATGCTAGCCAGCAGATAGGGCCACGCGATCACCCAGAAGACGTGCCTCAGAATACCCTTCAGTTCCTGCATCTCCAAACCAGCATGGGACACCAACGGGAAACCAAGCCACAGGCTGCGGTGACGGGCATGGGGCAGCAGGCTGGGCTGCCATGGAGTGGCAGGGGGACAGTCCCAGCCCCAGCTCCCGGGATTGAGCCCTGCAGGGCTCAGGCCACCTCATGTGTTGTGCCAAGAGTCAAACCCATGCCACGTTCAGGTCCCTAACCCCGCGCAGGAGCCAGCCAGCTCTCATCGGGTCCTTCTCTTGGATCAGGACAGCCACCAAGCCTCAATGAGTAACCAGGGCAGTGTCTCCCCCCACCCCGGCGGGAGGGACCCCAGCGCACTCGCTTCCACAGGGACCATGACCCAAACATGGGGCTTGAGCAAGGGGAGGGGGGCGAAGGACGAGAATGGGCAAGAGATGGCAGTGCCCAGCTAGGCTGCTGAGAGCTCACAGCTTCTCCCACTCCCTGTCCGTGCCTGGTCCTCTGGGCAAACTGAGCTGGGGCAGGCAACAAGCAAAGCGCTGCAGACATCACTTTTACCCCAAAGGTCTCTGCAACATGTCATCAGGCATCTGAGGAAGATGCAAATGCCTCTGGCCAATGATGCACGGGGCTGTGGCACGGCACACCGCCCACACTGGATCCCGCCCAAGGCACCGGACGCAGAACCAGCAGGACAGAGAGTGGCAGACTCACCAGAAAGGGCCACCTACTCAGAGACATCATCCCAGGAGAGAGGAACGAGGGGACAGGGGGCTACTAATGGGTCTGAAAGGAGAGGTCTGATACAGGCCACCTTAAACACCTCTGCCCCTTCATTATTAAAGGAAGGTGGAGAACCAGCCCTAATTTGGATGCCCAGGATAGATCCCTCCTCGTTCCCATCATCACAGAATCATTTGGGTTGGAAGGGACCTTCACAGACCAGCCAGTCCAATTGCCCTGCCATGCACACGGACATCTTTCACTACATTAGTTTCCTTAAAGCCCCATCCAACCTGACCTTGAACACTTCCAGTGATGGGGCATCCACATCTTCTCTGGGCAACCTGTGCCAGTGTCTCAGCACCCTCATCATAAAACATTTCTTCCTTATGCCCAACCTAACCCTGCCCTCTTCCAGTTTAAAACTGTTGCCCCTTGTCCTGTCACTGCAGGCCTCGGTGAAAAGTCTCTCTCCATAAGACTGAGGTGAAGGTGGCAGTGACCCTCACACCAGCACTGGGGCACCAAGGCACTCCAACAAGGCTTCTCCAGATGGAGGACAGCTCTGTTGAGTCAATTCCTGACTCTGCATGGCCTTCATGTGACCTAGAGCTCTGGGGACAAGCCCAGGGTGGCCTGTATGGGGCTGCCCACCAGCCCCCTCAGCATTACCCGCCAGTGGCTGGGGCTGGCAGAGCCCAGAGGAGCCTGGTCGGTGCCTGCTCCGAGCACCCAACCTGCCTCACCAGCCTTAGAGCCTCAATCGTCCACCACTGGGACACCAGCGGCGACCGGTTATTCGGGCTCTGTAGATGTGCAGATAGAGCTCAACGGCGGCAGAGGGATTTAGCCCATTTTTTTATGCTGCCATAAAGGTTTAATTCTATTTTTTTTACTGCTTCATTTTAGATCAACGTTTAATCACAGCTGCAGCCCCTGTCCGGGCTCTCCGAGGATGCTCCTCTGGAGGCGCCAGGCTGGCAGACCAGAGTCACCGAGGCTGCTCTTCTCCCAGGCAATGGCACAGCTCCCCACAGAGAGCGACGAAGCTTCACAAAGCCCAACGAATTTTTCAGCTCCATATAAAGGGTCAGTGAATGGCCCCTCCTGTCCCAGTATCAAGCACTACGGTGGGACGGCACCCCACTGGGACAAGCGGTCCGTGGAGCTGCTGAGCTCCAGTTGGGTCTCCATCACAAGGCAGGTGTCGGTGGTTGCCCTAGGGTTCGCCCAATGCAACCCGTTGCCAAGGCTGGTTGACATGGGGTGAGGTTTAATGACCCAGTCATTGACCTGGGTGACCCTGGGACATCAGCCAGGGTCCCAGCACCCCTGTCCCAGCCACATACGGCCACAGTCTCATTCAACCCAGCCACATACAGCCACGATCTCTTTCAGCCCTACCAAGGTCAACACACAGTGCAAATGGATATCCTGACAGAGGGGAATATCTACTCCGAAAAGGGGATGGTGATGCCCTGGAGCAACCCACATCTGCCCAGGCATCCATCCCGACCAGCAAAACACCTCTCCTCAGCCTCAACACACTTATGGTCACACCCAGGAGGGATGGGGAGCCATCCTTGGTGAGGCCTAAGTCTATTGCATGAAGAGGCCTATTTCAGTGGCTCCAATTTCTCAGCCATCTGCGGGATGGAGAAACCAATCAAGGGGGTGACCACTTCACGGGCTCCTGGTGCTATTTACTGTCCCCAGATTTGGTGCAGCACCGGGAGAAGGGAGCGGCTCCTCCGGCTGCTGTGAGCTCCGAGTCTATTGACCCGCTTTAGGACTCTTTGGAAGAGATGAACTTTTTTTTTTTTTCTCTTTCTCCCTTTTTCCAGATCACTGACTCAGCAAATTAGAACAAGAACATAATTTAGCAATACAGCAGTTTTTGAAAGACACAGTTCCCTTCTCCTCATCCCCACCGCCCAAACAGATTTTTTTTTTCCCCCCTTTGCTATTCATTCAGAGCTGATGCTAATTGAAAAACGTAGAACGTGGCTAAGAAAACGGTGGGTTGTCACTTTGGGAGGACCAGAGGATGGGCAATGCCATCCTGCCAGGATGCACAATGCAGTTGATGTCCGGGTGACTTTTTAGCCTTTGCCAGCTCTGGGGATGCCCTCCCCGGCAGGAAGAAGCACGTCGGCACAGCTGACGGCAGGATCAGCTCCCAGAAAAAATCAAACCTGGCTTAAGCATAACACGTGGGGGACCCGGTGGACAGGTCTTGGCCCAGAGCAGCCATGGGTGTGCAGAAAGAGGCAGGCTCTGCTGGAGCAGCGTGCCCTTGTGCCACCCCTGCTCCGCGTCCCAGCGCCACCAGCACCCATCCTGCACCCACCCCACCCCACCGTGGGCACCTGCTCATGGCCCTGGCAGAATTTCAGATCCACGCAGCAACCCAAGCCACCGGACTTTTCCTGCGCTCCCCAGGCACGTAACACACCTTCCTGGAGGATCTGGCAAGGCGGCACCCCAACCCAATGGCAGCTCGCAGCAACCAAGGAAAGAAGCAACACCCACAGATGGATGTGGTCCCCACGGGTGACAGGCAGTGACAGCCCAAGTATCGCCCCAAGCCTCACACTGGGGGGAACAAGGCGTCCCTGCTCTCAGCAGCAGCGGCAGGAGCAGGGGTGCTCCTGGCTCAGCTGGGTGCCGGAGCGGGGAAACCCAGCTGGCACCTTATGGACTCACCGGAGCCACCCTGGCCAGGGCCCCACCGCCACCAATTGCCCCCAAGCTCTGCCCCAAAAAGTCACCTCCTGCCTCCCCACCTTCCCACCCCATCACCAGCCTAGAAGCCGCTCGCTGGCGCGGGGAGGTGCAGCCCCCCCAGGACAAGGGATGGTGGCACTGCCCGCTGCCGCCTGCGTCTGCAAAGGGGACAACAGCGTGCCCGGGGACCCCCAGGCGAGACCCCAGCCCTTGTCCCCAGGCCAGTCAACCCCAGTAATGTAAGGGGAGGGTGGGGACTGGGGGCACCAGGGAGAGCACACATCTCACGGTGAGAACTGTTAATGGAAAAGGGGAAAATAAAAAAGTAAGAAGTACCAGGTGTTTTATTATCTAGGGCAAGATCCGAACCCAGGAGTGCAGCCCGAGGAGGGGTTAGGGTGCCTGAGAGGGGCCGGTTACCTCCAGTGCTGCAGAAGGCTTCTTTTTGAGTTCTTCACATTTTCGGAATTTGCAAATCTGGTGGCCAGTTTTGCGATTCCTACAACTGCTGCACTGCTCGCAGTTTATCCGTCTTCGGCAGGGCGGGCACATGCCGCATCTTTTCCGTTTCTTTTTCCCCGAATTGATGGCAGATGCCAACTCATTCTGCATGGGATACTCTGCCAAGCCAGCCATATGGAGCGCGCTCTCTGCCAGAAACACGCCGGCAGGGGTCATAATGAAAAGGCCTGGGTTGATGGGAAAAGCCCCCAGGTAAGGAAAATCAGAGGGGCCGTTCATTGTCTCTGCAGCTGAGACGGCCTCCATGTCAGAGATACCAGTCCCGTGGTCGCTTGCTAGAGGGAGATGCTCCTGTACCACTCTTTTGAGCATTTCTGTCGACTGAGCAAACTGTTGTAGGGCGGTCTGTCCTTCTGAGGAGATCTCCGACACTCGGTCTAATTTGCTCAGCATACTAGAGATGTTTTTGTGCTTTGAGGTAGAATGACTTTTATCCACAGTCGCTTCGTTGCCATTAGCTAAGGGGTTGCCTTTCTCTGAATGTTCGCTTACTGAGCTGCTGCTACCAAAGGTGGAATAGTGGGAGAGTGGACGGGACTTCTTAAGACTTTTGTTCAAAGGTTCACTTATTATTCCACTTTTGTTCCTCCTCTCGGAGTTGACGGGGGGTTGAGAGTCATCTTGGTTATTTTTTTCCGTCTCTGGCTTGTTCCCAGTGTCTTGATGGGAGCCCGAATTTGACATGGTGCCCAGAGCNCAACCCCAAAAACCCACCCCCAACGCCAAAGCGAAAGACCCCCCAAAGCCCTTCTGGTAGCACCAGCCCGCCAGCCACCGGGGAAAGCTCAGACGGGAACGCTCATCAACAGGGCGTCTCCTCCAGCGCCGGCTGCAGAGGGCTTCAGTCCGATCTCAGTGCACAGACATACTCCGTGGCTCTGGGACACAACATGCGGCTCTGCAAGTGGAAAAGAAAAGAGAGTTAGCACTGGCAAGAGCCAACGGGCTTTTCAAAGCAGCTTTTCCTCCCCCTGCCATGAAAAGTCTCAGCGTCATGAACAAAGGAACTCCAGGGAACAGACCTTGGTGGAGATCCATTCCACTGCTCTTTAAAAGGATTGCCATCCAGATAGAAATGGGGGGTTGCTGGGGAAGTCCTGGCCTGGGAGCAATGGCACTCTGACACTTAAAGGCCCTCTGTGCCCGGCTCTCCTCCCCCAGGGACTGCAGCCCTAGGGAAGTCACGGGGCTTATCTCCTGCTCCGCTCCAGCGGCGTGCGGCTCCCATGCCACATGGGACATGGCCGCCCACGGGATGTCCCCGAGCTGGCAAGGGGTGCCTGGTCCCCACCCTGCAGCCGCCGTGTCCCTGCGCCCCAGCTCCTGTGCCCTCCCAGATGCTGCTGCTCACCCTGCTCAAGCTGGGCTGCTCCCCCTACCCTCCTCCTCCTCCTCTTCCTGGACCCTTGTCCCTGGGCCAGCACTGCACACCAGCGCTGGGCAGGGGAAGGAGGCCACCTAGGGAGCTGTAGCACCCACCTCTGAGCCCTACAGGGAGCCACAGTGTCCACCTCCAAACCCCATAGGTTGCTCCAGTGTCTACCTCCAAGCCCCTGCAGCATTTACCTCCAAGACCCATGGAGAAATGCAGCATCCACCTCCAAGCACCATGGATAGCCATGGCATCCACCACCAAACACCATGAGGAGCCACAGCATCCGTCCACCTCCAAGCCCCATGGATAGCCACAGCATCCACCTCCAAATGCCATGGGCAGCCACAGCATGCACCTCCAAACCCCATGGGTAGCCAAGGCATCCACCTCCAAACACCATGAGGAGCCACAGCGTCCACCTCCAAGCCCCATGGGCAGCCATGGCATCCGCCTCCAAGTCCCATGGGGAGCTGCAGCATCTACCTCCAAGCCCCACAAGGGGCCACAGTGTCCACCTCCAAGCCCCACTGCTGACCTCCTGCCGTGCCCTGGCATGCCTTGCCGCAGGCGCCCGGCTGCTGTGGCGGAGGCAGGGGCTCAGCGGCGATGGTGGGAGCCCCCCCTCGGTGCCGTTCCCTGCAGCAGGGGCAATGCCGCTGTCCCTGAGGCAGCTCTGGGGCAGCTGGGCCCAGTGTGGCTGCAAACACTTGTTGTGAAATTCCTCCTCCTCCCCTCCGGAGCACGCATGCACGCACGGGCACCGCCGGAGTAATCAGGCTTTAGAGGAGAAAAGCTGCAGGGCTTAGCGAAGCAGGAACCTACGTCCCCACCCCGGCAGCAGCTGGGGGAGGGCAGTGCCGGCAGGAGGCCCCTCGCCTGCCCCGTCTCTCCATCCTGGCTATCCCGGCTGCCTCCTCTCCGGAATCCGGGCAGGGACGCAGCCATGTGCGGAGAGCTCTGCCAGGACCCAGTGATGCAGCCGAGCGAGGGGTACCCCTGCTCATCCCTCACCCTTCATGTCCCCTTTGTCACAGCCGAGCCGCGATGCAGACTCAGCCACCCTGATGCAGCCCAGGACCCTACCCCACAGACACGGCTTGGCAGCCGAACCGGGGGCATCACCGTTAAAACGCTGACAGGGACAATGTCCCCCGTGCCAACCACCACGGCACTGGCAGAGGAAGACAGCCCATCTCACCCCAGTGCCAGAGCCGGCTCGCCTGTGGAGAAAACCTCCCCGCCCACCCTCACGCTAAAAACCGCTTGCTTCAGCTGCTGCGGGATTTAAGATGCAGCGCGGATCGATGCAGGGCTCGGGTTCCAGCCGGGAGCTCGCCAGGCCACGTGGGAAGGGAGGGCTGCGGCCACAGGACAGACTGCCCTTCCCCAGTGGTGTGCTCCGGCCAGGCAGGGGGGTACTCGGTGACGGTGAGGCCGGGGAGCACCCGAAATGGGCGTGGGGGGGAGGAGGGAGCGCTGCCCTGCAGCTGGACCCCCGTCCCCCGCTGCCGGGGAGGTGGGGACACCCGTCCCTGCAGGCATTAGGACAGGTCACACCTTGACGCCCCAATCAACGGGTGCTGGGGCCGGAGCAGGGAGCGCGGCAGGAAAAGCACCGGACGGGAGGATGTGAGATAAAACCGCCCGGCGGCGTTATCTCATGCCTGCCCGCAGCTGCCTTTCCTGCAGCCCTGCACCTCTTCCGCCCCAGCAGGGAGCCAAGCGCCGGCACCCATCGGCCCGGGATTTACCGGCCTCGTGGCTGCCGCGGCGTGAACTGGGGCTCTCCGGCCATGACAGGTAGCAGAGCAGGAGGGACAGCAGGAGTTCGCCTCCCGTCGCTCCGGCAGAGCCTGAGCCATGCCCGCGTGGGGCTGGCCGCCACCCTGAGGGGTCCTCCCCAGCCCCACGGCACACGACGGCAGGGTCTGGGTGCCAAACCAGTGAGGACACTGTCTGCAGGCACACTGCCATCGCTGCCTCCATCAGTTCACGCCTTCCCCCCTGGAAGGAGGTCTTCCCCAGCCGCTCCCACCCTGCCACGTAAATCGGGTGCCAGCGGCTCCGAGCCCGCACCAGCTGCAGCCTCCTCCCGCTGGGGCTGATGGCTGCAGAGCCCGGAGCACGGTCCCCCGCGCACCCGCTGCTGTGGTGGGTGGCACTGCAGGACGAGGGCACCCTGGCTCACCCAGCACAGCCCCCCACCACCCGCAGGGACATGGGGACGCCCCAGCAGTGCAAGGCGGTGCCCAGCTGCCGGTGCAGGGTGCGGTGCCGAGCCGTGCCGAGCGGCACCGCCACACAATCCCGCCATTGTCCCCGCCGCCGCTCTGCCTCCGCCAGTTCCTGCCATCTGCAGCTACCCGTGCTACCCTCCAGCTCCTCTGCAGCAGCAGGCACCGGGCACCACTGTGTGCCAGGTGCGACGGGTCTGTCCCCACGCTGTGTCCCCCCCCGGGGACCCCAGGCCCCACTTGCCGTGGGTTGCCTGGCTAATTCGCACAAAAGGGGGTGTCCCCCCAACCCCGGCACTGTGGGACCACCCAGTGCAGCAGCCGTCTCAGCTGCTCCTCGCCAGCCTCTGCCCGGCTGGGGTTGCTAATTGCAGCAGGGGGAGGAATTAATGATCTTAATCCCTTCTTTA
>VWZL01004538.1:0-23294 GCA_013396915.1 Stercorarius parasiticus | reverse complement strand
CTGCTCCCACCGAGATCCATTTCCATGGGTCACCCCAAAAAACGGCCCCTGCCAGGCCAGGATGCTCATCTGGGGTGAGGCAGCGGCATGGTCCGAGGGGGGAGAAAGGGAGTCACCCCGGAGCTCAACCATCACCCCCCCACATCCCCCCGTTCGCTCTGCCCCGGGGCTCCCTGCCTGTCCCAACACCTCCAAAAAAACCACAATAAGGGTTGTAGAAAGGATCTCAGGTGGTCCAGCACCCAGAGAAACTGTCCCCGGCTGATGGACTAAGAGTCTCCCTGATTGCAGGCACTATTTACCGGCAGAGGGTAGCAGGAAGAGGAGCTTCTCGTAAAAAAATGACAAGCTGTGATTTCCAGCCCGCTCCCCTGTGTTATTTCACTGCGTTGCTGGAAAGCCATCAGCTCCTGCCGACGTAAAAAGTCTCGTCGCACTCGAGAAAGAACTTCTGCTTTCCTTTAATTTTAAATAAATCAACCTCCTCCCGGAAAAGCTGACGGTCGGTCAGCTGTGCACAGACGCGGCTGTAAAGGGAGAAGAAAGCAGCAAAGCCGACGCCGAGCTGCTCCCAGGCGCCGGAGACAAAGGGAGAAAATAAAAGTTCAGCTTTTTTTCTAATCTCTGGGCGCTGGGTGGGCACCAGGGCCGCCGGCTTTGTCCGCCCGGAGCAGACGGAGGATGAGGACGGAAGGGACCCCGGCATCTTTTCAGCCTCGAGAAAGGCGGTAATTGTCCCCTCTGCCGGGTTTTTGTCCCCGCTTCCTCCCCCTCATCACGTGGCCGCCCACCCAGTGCGGCCCCCACCTCCCCGGCAAAGCCCTGGGGATGGACGGACAATCAGATGGATGGATGGACAGACAAATGGACGGATGGATGGATGGACAAATGGACGGACAGACAAACGGATGGACAAATGGACAGACAAACGGATGGATGGATGGAAAGACAAACAGACGGACAGACAGACAAAGGGATGGCTGGATGGACAGACAAACGGATGGATGGATGGAAAGACAAACGGACAGACAGATGGACAGGCTCAGCCGCGCCACAGGCAGCCCTAAAGAGGGCACCCACCACCGGCACTTGCCCCTCTCCAAGGCATCCCAGGAAGGGTGTAGATGAAGGGAGGCTGCAGCTGGAGGGACCTTCCCAGCTGGAGGTACCACTCCAGAGAGGGGCCGGAGGTGGGCCCTGTGCTCCTCAACCAACAGCCATGGCCAGGACCTCAGGATGGCCAGGACTGTAGGGTCATGGGTGGTGGGAGTGATGCATGGGGAGACCCAAGACCCCTTCAGGCATCCTTGTGTCTGAAACACACCCTGGGATGAGAAAAGCCAGCAGGTAGCACAGGACTACCACCCTGTAGCCCCATCGTGGGTCAGAGGGTGCAGCTCCAACCCAGGTCAAAGGCTCAGGAGAGCAAGCACCAGCAGAACAAGGTTCAAAACAGCTCCAAGCCCAGCACCACAACACCCCACTCAGCTTCTAGGTACCCCATTTCCACAGCACAGTCCAACCTGCTGCTCCCTCCACCGGCTGACGGAGGTCAACAGAAAGCGGGCAGCGATGTGTCATCACAGCCTCATTGACCAGAAGTCAGGCAGCAGGCGCCAGACCAAAGGGCTACTGGACCTTTTTTACCACAAAAGGAAGCACCATCAAGTCTTGAGCTGCCAGGGACTCAGCCAGGCAAGAGCCGACCATGGGGACTGCTGGCAGGGCAGAGACTTCTTCCAAAGCCACGGGGGGAAACAAGACGAACCAAGAGAGAAATCAAGCCACCACCATCTCCCAAGGCAGAATATCCCTGCAAGACACCCATTCAGGGAGAACATGGTGCCTGATAACCAGGCACGGGCACCCTGAGGCAAAGACAAGCATGTCCTTCACCTACATTGTTTGCAAGCCATCCCTTCCGTCAACCCAACAGCCCCCAAGCTCTGCTCTTCGCATTCATCCTCCCAGAAACTGGTCCAACCAGAAGATCCACTCCTGGATGCAACATGGAAGTTACCCTTCGCCCACTACATTTTCTCTGGACATCAAGAGCGGACGCCCAGGCCTGAGGGAGGTTTGGGCAGTGTCGTAAATGCTAAGTCTCACCCTGGGCGTCCTCGGGTTAACGAGCCAGAGGTATGATGGGTTGCCAGATGGGCAACTTGCATGGAGATAGTTCATCTCCTGTGCTCCAGAACATCCTTCAACAAGCCAGTTGTGGCAGCCGCTCAGCTCATCTCTGCTGCCGAGGTGGCACTGAGGGACATTAAGAAGCCAACTCCTGAATTAAAAAGGCTATGGAAGATTAAATCCAGCATCTGGAGTTAGCCCTGGAAGCAGATGGCGAATCATCATGGCGCACAGAGTGGCTTTCACCCGACTCCTCCTCGCAGGCAGCCACTCGGCTCTGGTGGTGCCACCCAAGAGCAGCTCTGGACACGCACAGAGCCCGGCCAGCAAGGGCCAGAGATGCACCCTGCCAGGCACGTACTCCAGGGGCAGCGTGGTGGGGCCATTCATGACGTGGTGAGGCCATGCATGATGTGGTGATGCCATCCATGATGTGGTGGGGCCATCCATGATGTGGCGGGGCCATGCATGATGTGGTGAGGCCATGTCGCCCTCCTGCAGATGCCCAGCTGAGCAGGCAGGAGGTGATGCCACCTCCCTGCCGGCCAGCTGGGCTCCTGCGCCTGGGCCCCAGCAAAGGTGTCTTTATTTCCCTGCTGTTGGGGGGGTTTCCCCACATCACCATGCATGCTGAGGGCTTCCCAACCCACCGGCACGGTCAGACATGTAGGGACACCCAAGCAAGGTTGAGCCCATCACCAACATGCCCTGGACTTCCAAGGAGGTTACCACCATGGAGAGGACAAGGACGTCCCCAGAGACACCATCACCTCCATGCGCATCCTTGAACCTCCCCGTCCCCATGCACACCCGGGGCCACCACCATGGGGACCAACCTGTGCCCGGGGCTGCCGCCCAGCTGGGAAACGTGGCTGTGTCCCGCCTCTGCGGGGTGGGGGTTGTGGATTAAGGAGTCTTAAGTGTCAGACGACCAGGCGCTCCCTGGAAATCCACTTATCTCCGCTGCCACTCGTAGCGGCCGGAGCCGGGCAGTTCTGGAGATAACGCGATTTGAAACGTCCACCCGAGCATTGCAGGGCTGCGGGTGCCCCGCGGACAACGCCAGGCACCTCCTCCCCTCCTCCACTCGCCCAGCTGCTGCCCAGAGAGGCGGGTGACGGCCGCGCTCCTCAGCCCAGGGGCTGCACNCCCAGCTCGCAGCCAAGCAGCATCTGACATTCACGCGCCATGGCACGGCTCTCTGCCGCTCGCCCACTCCCCCCGCCTTGGCATCGCCTTTGCTGCCCCCCCCAGGAGATGAGGCATTGCTCACAGCCCTGCAGAACCCCCCCTGCCCTCTGCAAAACCCCCCCAAGATCCTCCTGGAGGGACCAGGAGGGTCCCTCCCTCTTTGGTCCAGCTAGTCTCCAGCGTCCCCTCCACCAAGGGAGGTCCCCAAGGTGACTTCAGGGCTGTGCCATTGAGGAGACCAAGTTGAATGACCCAAGGACATCAAGGCCAGGTGGATGGGGGGCAGGCGCTGGCCGATGGCAGATGCCAGCGACAACGGGCATCCCTGCAGGAGCCCCAAGAGCCACTGCAAAGGGCAGCAGGGAGCCCAGGCAAGGCTTCGCCCTGGGGAGACCCACACGTAGCCCGCCAAGGCCAAGCTGAGATGCGTGAATCACTCCCGTTAACAGATGGGGTGATTACAGCAGAAATGACTCGGGGTCTAACCGCTAACCAGGTCACGGAGAGACCCATCAGCAGGTGCAGAGCTCCAAGAAGTTCATTAAAAATAAGAAAAAAAAGTTGTAGGCACAGCTGCATGAGAATATTGGATGGCAAAGAGCCCCAAACCCATCAGTGCCACCTCCAATGGTGCCCAAACACATAAGTGCCACCTCCAAGTGCCACCTCCAGTGGTGCCCAAACCCATCAGTGCCACCTCCAAGTGCCACCTCCAATGGTGCCCACATCCATCAGTGCCACCTCCAAGTGCCACCTCCGATGGTGTCCAAATTCATCAGTGCCACCTCCACGTGCCACTTCCAATGGTGCCCAAATCCATCAGGGCCACCTCCACATGCCACCTCCAATGGTGCCCAAACCCATCAGTGCCATCTCCAAGTGCCACCTCCAGTGGTGCTCAAACCCATAAGTGCCACCTCCAAGTGCCACCTCCAATGGTGACCAAATCCATCAGTGGCACCTCCAATGGTGCCCAAATCCAGCAGTGCCCCTTCCAAGAGCAGCCCAGCCCAGAGATGTCCCCTTGTGCTCCCCCCTCTCTCAAAACCTCATCCCTCCACATCCCGCCAGGCATCTCCACGGTGGCAGGGCACAAAGCAAGGGGCTGTTCCAGGTCCCAGGAGCGCTGGCAGTGGGAAGGGTCAGCACACCCATGCCAGCACCTGTGTCACCACCACCACCGGTGAGCCAGAAGCGCGTCGGCAGCGGGAATGTGCACTCAAGAGTGCCAGGGCGAGCTCAGCACATTTGAGTTTGGTCATTAAGGGGCGGTGGGGACCTCGTGGTCCTTAGTGATGAGACCCCCCACCTCAAGGGTGGCAGGGCAGGGCTGACACCTCGGCGCCTGCGCCCCACGGACCAAGTGGGCGCCGGGAAGCGAGGCAGGAGCTGTGTGAGCAAGGGAGCACCCAGCCTGGCTCTGTGGTCTGGAGAAGACACTGCCATCCAAGAGGCATCTCCACCGCTCACCCCAGAAACCCCCGAGAGCACTGGATCCCTGCTGCTTCTACGCCAGTGGGATTAAGGCGTGCGATCCCGCCCGAGCAGCCACTCCTGAAGGCAACCACTTTGGAGGAATCGCTTTTGCCGCCAGGAAGGCGGCAGCACTGTCGGAAAGCCGCCGGGGGTCGAAAACGGCAGCTATTGACAGATGTCTAAGAGGACGGCGAATAATCCCGTCTTCCTCTGGGAGGATTCGGGTCGCCCTCGCCCTCGCTGGGTTTATCCATTGTCTGGATCTGCCGGCAGTTGTTATTTTTGGTTAGCACCGCGTTTTGCTTGGCCTCGCTGGCAGGAGGGAAACAGGAGGAAGAAGAGAAAGGGGAGGAAGGCTGCTTGGCCAGGGCTTGGTGGGGGGGAAGAAGAGCAGCTCAGCTTCGGGAGGGCTCAGTGGGGCACCCCGCAGCCCTCAGGGAGTCCAGCTCAGTCTCCTCCCAGCCCCACAGCCTTGCTGAGCACAGCCAAAACTCACCACAGCGATGGGGCTGGCCAACACAGGCATCACAGCCTCCCCTGGAGCCCAGGGAATGGCTCCCAGTAAGCCCAGTGGACCAGAGAGGCTTGAGAGGTTTTGGGGGGAAGGTCTCGCTGCCCAGCTGCCAGCACCCCCCTGCGCTGGCCGCAGTCGGGGTCACCTCCAGCAGCAACACGAAGCGCAGGGGGGCTCCGCCAGGGACGGGGAGACCCTGCCCGCTGCCAGCGCCATCCCAGGCCCTGCCTGCAGACCCCCACCTGCCTCAGCTCCATCCAGATGGGCCAAAAAAAGCTGGGAAGCCTCAGGAAGGCAAGTCTCTGACCTGCCCTGACTCCCCCTGTGCTGTGGACTCCCATCCTTCACGCTTCATCCCCAGTGCTGCGGCATCCCCGGCGGCAGGGAAGCCCCGCCAGCAGGTCCCATCCTCCCCGATGGCTTGGGTTTGCCAACGCTGCAGGATGCAGCTCAGCCGGGATCCGCACTGTCCCTCCAAGCTGGGCACAACGGGAGGTGTGGGCAGAGCCGGGGTAAGAGGTGCCCAAGAGTTCCTGGGGTGTAGACGTGCAGCCATGCCCCTAGATTTCGCCCTTCTCTCCATCTACCCGGCAGCAACTCAGGGAGCATCCCCGCTTGCTGTCCTCCTGTGCATCGCCTTTCCACCACCGCCCGCTCTGCCTGCCAAGCGCCAAGACAATAAAAAGCTGCCTCCCCACTCGCCGGGCTTTCGCTCCTGCAAGAGATGGAGGGCACGCCACACAAAACCGCCTTTCCCCAGCTCTCGCCACGCTCAGCGCTGCTTGTCATTCAAGCAAACCCCGTGGCCTTTAAGCTGCCAAGGTACCAGAGCTGCTCCAGAATCAGAGTTCGCTCGGCTCCTGCCCTGGAGCAAGGAATCTGAAACGCTGCCACTGGAAACGAAACAGAGCATCCGTCATTTTACTTGCCAGGAATATATCCAGCCCCCAAAAAAAGAAATACTGCCTGCTAAAGAGCCAGCAACAAAAGCCCTCGATTTCACCGGCAAAGCAGAGCCCGGCATCGGGCATTTCCACCTGGGTCCCGATTCTCTGATCACGCAAAATAAAGCGAGCAGCAGAGTCGGGTGCCAGGTCAGGATGGCTGCATGGACCGGTGGGCTCCGCCCGGGATGCTACAAGGAAAAGCCATGGGTTGGGGAAAAAAGAAGGCAGGTGGCAGAGGCAGGGCTGGAAGGGACGAAGGCTCCCTCCCTCCCGCTGCCCCAGTGCACCCCAGCACAGCCAGCCCCGCTGCAGGGGGTGCTCCTGGGAAGCCACCCTGCCCGCGGCACCCCCCGGCCAGGCAGATCGTCACCCCCCCGCCCACTCCCAGTCGCATCCCCAGGAAAAGGAGCAGTGCGTTCCCAGTCAGCCCAGCCCCCAGCCCAGGCACGCCAACCCAAATATCTGCGCGAGGCGCTCCCCTCCATGGGAACGGCGACTCGGCACAGAGTTCACATGCCCCAGCAATGCCTGATTAAACTCCCAAACTCCCAGGGAATACCCCTGAGGCTGTCTGAAGATAAGCAAGGAGCGAGGCTGCTCTCAGGAAATGCAGGAACTGGGAAAGAGCAGTCACTTTTTTTCCTTTTAAACCCAGAATAATACAGAGCAAACCCTGGCATGCTGTAGCTCGGACGCAAGTGCTCGCTGCAGTGTGCCCCGGTAGCTTCCCGCTCCCCAGGGCCACCGGGAGGTCATGGGTGACCCCAGCACGGAGCCGGGTCCTGCTGGAGGCGGTGGGGATGGAAACCGGAGAGCCCAGGACAACTCAAGGCAGCGCCGGCGAGCTGAGCGTGACCTGCCGGGCTCTGCGTGACGGGCTGGAAGAGGTTGAGCAAGAGGACGGTGCTGGGGACCTGGGCAGAGGGAATGCTGCTGCTGCCACAAGGCCAGCAGGCACCAGAGGATGGGGACACTTGCTGCCAACACTTGCTGCTCGGCACTGGTGAGGCCCCACCTCGAGGGCTGTGTCCAGTTTTGGACCCTTCACAACAAGACATTGAGGTGCTGGAGCGTGTCCCGAGAAGGGCAACGGAGCTGGTGAGGGGTCTGGAGCACAAGTCTCGTGAGGAGCGGCTGAGGGAGATGGGGGTGTTCAGCCTGGAGAAAAGAAGGCTGAGGGGAGACCTTCTTGCTCTCTGCAACTCCCTGAAAGGAGTGGGTAGCCAGGGGGGGTCAGGCTCTTCTCCCAAGGAACAGGCAATGGGACAAGAGGAACGGCCCCAGCTTGCGCCAGGGGAGATTTAGGATGGATATTAGGAAAAGTTTCTTCACAGAAAGGGTTGTCAAATATTGGAACACGCTGCCCAGGGAAGTGGTGGAGTCGCCATCCCCGGAGGCATTTAAAAGACGTGTAGACGTGGTCCTGAAGGACATGGTTTAGTGGTGGACTTGGCAGTGTTGGGTTGATGGTTGGACTCAATGATCTGAAAGGTCCCTTCCAACCCAGGCAATTCTATGAGCCTGTGACACCTCCAGGACCCGTGATGCTCTGCAGGTGCTCCATCATTTCGGTTCACCCTGGGGAACATCTCAGACACTGGTTTCACTGGTCCTCGGGTCTCCTGCAACTCTCACTGCCCTTCTCCTCCCCTTTGGCTTTTCCATGACAGGTAGCTGTAGCACTAGACCCAGATTTCCCAAGCCATCCACACGCTCAAGGGTAAGGGTAGTCAAGGAAATTATATTGGTGCAGGGACCAACGTGATGGGCAAGCTGGAGCATCCCAGGATAAAGAGGAAGGAGATGACGCTCCTCCCTTTCATACCTGCTGGAGCCCAGGGAGCAATCATCTCCTCATCCTCCGGTAGAGCAGAGCCACAGGGAGGGTTTGCACCACAATTTGGGGATAGTGAGCCCTGATTCTGTGGCGAGACACCGCAATCCCGGCTTTGATGGCAACTGACTGTGATGTCATAAGCTAGAAGTTCCACCTTCAATCAGGACCACTGCTGGGAAGGAGACCTGCACCAAACGCACACCGTGCTCTCGGATGGACGTACGTGTCTGAGGCCAGAGGAGCACAAGCGATGCAGCTACCCGACCCAAGTTCTCCTTGGGAGGAGACGTCTAATGGCTCTCTTGGTTCTTGACGCTTCTTCAGGAATCAGCCCAAGAGGAAGGGTGTCTTCCTTCCCAGTAGCATGCCAGCAAAGGATGGAAGAACAGCAGTCCTGGGCAACCTGATGGGAAGAGTCATTAGGAAAACAGTTCCCAGAAAACTGCTGGGATAAGAATTCCTGCCTCAGGGATGTGGTGGCATGGCAGGGAGGGGTTGTACCAACAAGGTCCAGCTTGTCTTTGATCGGATACCAGTTTGGCTGCAGAAAGCATTCGGACTGCTACAAAATACTTACATTTTCACTGTGTGTCTCACACACAGCCATGAGACCTTACCATGGCCTTACCATAGATGAAGGGGGCATCTAAGGATGAAGAGAGACTTTTCACCAAGGCCCGTCATGACAGGATAAGGGGCAATGGTTTTAAACTGAAAGAGGGCAGGGTTAGGCTGGGCATAAGGAAGAAACATTTTACAATGAGGGTGGTGAGACGTGGCCCAGGTTGCCCAGAGAAGCTGTGGATGCCCCATCATTCAAGGCCAGGTTGGACGGGGCTTTCAGCAGCCTGGTCTGGTGGAAGATATTGTGGAAGTGCAGGGAGAATGGACTGGATGATCTTTGAAGGTCCCTTCCAACCCAAACCATTCTCTGTGGAGAGAAGCGCTGTGCCTTACCAAAAAAGCACACGGGATATGGGTGAAGGTGGTAGATCTCAAAGAACCGGACACAAGACAGTCAGAAAGCAGAGCGGGGGCCCTGGGAAGGAGGAAGGGGTCACCACCACCACCACCACCAGCTGTGACATGAGTCAGGATGGGGGACAGACCCTCAGATGAAAGAGCTGCAGGACACACGGTAAGAAACAGAGGGGCTCACTGTGTGTGTGACCTCAAGGAGAGACGCCATGGAAAAATCCATCTAAAAGATGTCACAACACGGATGAAGATAGGGAAGAGCTGCCAGACCGAGCCTTGAGCATGAAGGAAACACCGCATTGTGGGAGCTGGAAAGGGCTCGATGTGCTGAGCTTATCACACTGGAGATGTGCTTCCAGGGGACTTGATTGGGGTGTAAGCATCCTTCTGGACTCATGGTCCTTCTTGGCCCCAGGCTCTGAGGGTCTACAATTAAAACTACTGCTAGATATCAATCCTTCTGCCTTTCCTCACTTCCCCAAAAGCTGAGGAACAAGGTGGCAAGCTGGAATGGCAAGGAACAAGCTGGATGTGGTTGTCAGAGTTGGTGCCTGCCCCATAGTGGTCCACCCCTTCCCCAGCCAGTCCAGGGTGGGTTCAGAGTCCCCAGCCTTCCCCCAGGGACCTGCCTGCTCAAACAGTGACTCCCCCACAAGAGAACCATCTTCCTTCACCCAAGCAAAAGGGTTTGATCCTATGTCCCCCTGAAACCCAACACCCACCTCCCCATCTCTGGATGCAGCACTGGCAAGCCTCTGAAATGGCTCCTCCAGAGCACGAGGCACCAACCCAAAGGGTTGATGTCCCCACCGCCCATTCTCAGCTTCCACGATGGACATCCTCCTCCATCTGCTGCTGTCTCCAGCCCGCTCCATCTTCCCCAGGGAGTCCTGCCCTGGGTGACATGCTCCATGGTGGACGAGTCCGAGCAAGCCTGGGGGACGAGCAGGGGCTGTGGGGACAAGCTGGGCAGGGAGCCCCAGCAAACTCCATCCACCAGTGAGCAGGAGCTCAGGGGAACTTGGTCTTGCAGGCGGTGGATCGGGCAGGAAGAACCCTGTCCCTGTGGCGAGGATGAGCCGCCGGCATTTTAGGGACTGCCCACGACACCTTCCTTGGTCTTCTGGCGGGGGGTCAGCAAACCCGCGGCGTGACAGAGGGCAGGGTGTGGGGAACGCTGTGCTCGCACAGCAGGGAAGGCGCGTTTCCATCCCAAGAACTTCACAAAGACCCATCCGTAGGGTTTTTTTTTTTCCTCCTTCAGTAGCTTTTGACACATTTGACATAGGGGCACGGCCAGGTTGAGGGCAGAAAAAATTCCCCAGCAATTCCTGACGGGGTTCCCCTTGACCAATGTGGCTTCCTCATCCTCGTGCACCCCAGACAGACCCACGTGCCCTCCCCGCGCCTTTCCCCTACACGCCATGAAGCTGACCCTCAGCATCCAGAGGGGGAAGATCCTCCTTTAAGGATTTTACAGGGAAAGAGGTGCTTTTTTTACCCCAACGGCGCAGTTTAACAATGCATCAAAGCCAATCCCGCTCCGTCAGGGCGCTGCCAGGGCTGCAGCCCCCGCCGTCCCTCGCAGCCCGGGGAAGCGGGGCATTCGGGATGGGTGTCTCCGGAGGGTGGCTGCCGACATCCCCGTGTCCCCGCAGCGGGTGGCCCCGCTTCGGCTCAAGGGGTTTAAGCTGAAGTAGTGCAAGTCCCTCCTGCAGACCCCCGAGGCGTAAGGCTCCCTGAGCTCTTAATGGGCTTACGGAGCTGCTGGGACCAGAGCGGCTCCCCCAGCGCAGGGGCTGGGGGGACTTAAAGGCCCCGCCGGCTGGCAGCCCCCCGCAGCACCCCCAACGCTGGCCGTCCCTGGCACGGCAGGAGCCACCCACCACCCCCGTCCCGGACGGGCTATCCCTGACGGCGCCGATTGCTCAGCCTGCTCCCACCCCATCCCAAATCCCACCCAGGCATTCCAGGCTGGGTCTCGGGGACAAAGGCGGNCACTGCTGGGCTGAGCCCATGCAGCAGGACCCCTCGGCATCGGGGCAGGATTGGGGCAGGATGGGATACAGGCTCCCCCCCTCCCCAGGGGGCTCAGACCCCCCTCAAAATCAGGCTAGGGGTGACAGGAGCGTGTGCCATCCCGCTTCAATGCATTTTGGGGGCTCAGACTCCAGCGTGCGCCTTCAGGTATTTTTGGAGAGGAAATATATATTTAAAAAAAAAAAGGCAAAATCCACCCCCCAAAATACCTGGGCACGCAACTAAGCTGCTGTGATTTCGGTATCAGCTGCTGTACACGCACGCGGCATGGAAAAATCCTTAGGATNAAAAAAAAAAAAAGGAAAACCCACAGAAGGCTGAGCTTGCCGGACACAGCACGCCAGGAGGGGCTGACAGAGCTGTTACGGTCTATTGGGCCAATAATCCACAAACTAAGACGGATTTATTGTACATGGCAGATCGTAACAGCTCCAAAGAAACCATCACTGTCTCCCGGTGCTTAAAATTCACTTTCTTGGGGGTGAAAAAAAGGGGCCAAAATATGGCTTTATGAGATAAGATGCGTGGTTGTACCGTTCTGTGACAGACAGAAGCCTGTGCAAATGCATATATGGGGTTTTTTTTCTTCATATATAAATAAATAAAATATCTCCTCTCCCAAGGCGAGCGCAACTGCATTACCCGGCTTGGAGCGCTGTCGTTACCACCGGATTACCCGGCTTGGTTTCACCTCCCTTAGCAAGATGGATTTGCAGGGACCTTGTTTCCGCCCCAATATTGCCACCCGAACACACCAGGAGATCAAAATTCAATTAATCACAGCCAACTCGAGCCTCTGCACCCATCTGCCTCCTTGGGACGGGTGGATTTGGGTCCCCTCTCCTTGGAGGGGCATCCCAGCAGGCGCTTCCCACTGGCACCATGCCACGCCAGCAAGCCTGGGATGGGGGGATAGTTGGAAAATAACAATAATTAAGGGCAGAGACGGTGCTTTCCTGGGCAGCTTTGCTTCTGGGCGGGCCGGAGCCCCAGCCAGCACGGAGGAGCCGGCGCAGGAGCGAGAGAGCAGCCCGACCCCAGCGGTAATTGCGGCGTCTGTTCGAATCGCTGCCACGCTGGAAATCACGCTGGGCCCGGCCGAGAGCTTACTGGCTGGCTGATCATATCAGACGGGGATCAAAGAGGCTCAGCTAACGGGTTTAGTGCACGGCTCGTCCCAGCCGGCGCTGCCGCCGAGGGGGGAGGCCGGGCTCCCGCTCGCCCCGGGAGGGGCCCACGCACCCAGGATGCTCGCAGGGAGCACGCAGCGGGAGCGAGCAAACCTCGGCAGGGCAACGCCAGGGGGTGCCGGCCCTGAGGAGCCCCCCCAGCGTCACACCTGGGTGATGGGTTGGGTACGCTACCTGCTCGCCCTGCCAACCCCCCCACTGCACCCCAAAACCATCCCGGGGGAGGGAAAGCGGAGGGATGCTGGAGCGGGCGACCACAAGAGCGGCTTTCGGCCGCGCTGGGAGACTTGGAGCAATGCTTGCAGGCAGGGAGGGGGTCGCACGGGGTGCCCCGGCTCCAGCCCCCCTGGCAAACAGCGCGGCCGGCTGCAGAAAGCGACATGCTGGGCCCGGCCGGGTGGCTCGAGGGAGGGAGCGAAGCCGAGTAATTAGAGCAGGAGGCTGTGAGTCAGCAAACGATGCGTAACCTCAGCAAGGCTGACAATGAGGCAAAAGATGGCAGTTTCGACCCAGAGCACCCACCGAAAGGGCACGGTTAAAGATGCGGGAGGCAGCAACTCCCGGCAATGGCAAGGCTGGCAACGCACTCCCCAAACCCGCAGCTCCACAGCCCCCGGACGGCTGCCCAGCATCCCGCGTCTTCCTCCAAAATCACAGCAAATAGAGACACGGTCGGTTGCAGCCCAAATTCAAGGGGAGCAAGGTGGCGGGGATGGCTTCCCGAAAAGGGGGTTTGGCAGGGAGGGAGGCACCCCCTGCTCCGGCACCCCATGCTGCCCGGGCAGCGGGATGCGGCTGGACTCCACATGCCCAGGATCCTGCCAGCACGCCCCCTGCGCTCCAGGACAGATGTCAAGGGCCAGGTTTGGGTTGGAAGCAAACCCCAGCCCCAGCCACAGGCTCGTGTCCCCCCCGCCCCAGCTTTTGAGGGGGGCTTCCATGAGGGCTGCAGGCAGGTAGGGCCGCAGCTCTCAGCGAGGAGAGTTTAATTAACCCCGGAAAGCAATCGTTAAACGGCCAGCCCGGGTAATCGATGCGGAAGGGGCAGCTTGCTGCCGAGGGACCATCTGTTCCACGGAGGGATGGCGGCCCATCATCCCCCCTCCTTGCCGGGAAGCCGCCGGGGGGCAGCTGGTTTGGGGGCCCGATCCTGAGCTTAACGCCAGCCGAGCCGCTCCCCCTGGCAGGATGGGAGCTCCAGCGGGTCCCTCCACCCCTCGCCTCGACCCTTGCTTCCCGTAAAGCCCCAGGTCCCCGAGCCACGTGATTTCCTACCCGTCGCAGCCCCCCCGGCACAAAGCCCGGCTGGGGGGACCCTGCCAGAGAGTCCCTCCAGAGCAGCCCCTGCAGCCAGGACACTGCTGAAGGAGAGCTGGGCAGGGATGTGGCCAAGCATCCTCCTCACCCTGCAGTTATTTTCACCCGTGTGACGAGTTTGGGGCAGTCTCAGCCCCAAGGGCACAGGGTGGGGGTGTCTGTTGGAGCACCCAGCCTCCCACACACGCTTACGGCCACACTCCCCGGGGAATACTCTGAGGGATTCTCTCAGCATCCCAGCATCACCCAGGCTACCAGCTGCCCTGCCACGGGGCACCGCGTTCCTGCCCATCCCTGCCTGGGCAAGGATACTCCAAGGCAGCCAGGCGGGAGAGCAGCCAGACAGCCCAACCCAACCCCCGTGGGCAGGAGATCCTCTGCTGCTGGAGAGAAACTGAGGCAGGGAAGGGCTGGGATGTGCCCACGCTGAGGGACCCAGATGCAGTTTTTCGTGCTGCTCCCCGGCCCGTGGCCACCGCAGTACAAGCGCACGCAGCCAGCGCAGGGAGAAAAGGGAGTTTTCTGCGTCCAGCAAGAAAGCCAGCCACGATGCGCAGCGTCTGCCTGTGCTCTGGCAATGGCCTCTGCCGCCCCTGGCACCCACCCGCAACTTCAAACTCTGGGCCCTTCTGCAACCCCGTGCTTCCAAGTTTCTCCTTAACTGCTTTTATTTCCACCCGATCAATACCTGATGCCGGGTCCTTAGGGGCATCAGGGCCGGGGGGGGTGCACCCACTCCTGAGGGACGCAGGAGCTACTCCCCGCTCCGGAGCACCAACTCCAGCCCCAGGAGGGGGTCCCCAGGCAAGTCCGGGATGGGCGCAGGGAGATCCCTGACCCCTCGCCCCATGGTCACCCCCCAGGAGCGCTTTTGGGGGGCACCTGGGGATGCAGCCGGCCATCCAGCCGGGGTTAGGAGAGCAGGATTTTGTCCTCAAGGATGAGGCTCGGTGAGATCGGTGTCCCCAGCGGCATCACTCCTCCCTCTCCTACTGTCATCACACGCGGCCCAGCTCCCAGTGACACCACTGGCATGACCCCCGCTGGGGGATGCAAAGAGAGCCCAGCCCCACGGCGGGGAGTGCTGGTGATGCAGATGCTGGGCATGGAGCTGGCATCCTCCTCCCGGTCTGGATCTGTCCCCACCCCACGGGAGGAGAGGGGGCATCCCCGAGGAGGGCAGCTCCATGCCATGGAAAGACAGGAAACGCTGCGAGGAGACGAAAGGCACTACCAGAGCAGGTGCTGTGGCAGGGACAGACAAGGAGGGACAAGTCCTGGGACACACCACAGCCCTGGCGCCAGGACAAAGCCCTGCCCTCGTCCCCTGCCCCCCCCCAGGGTGGAGGGGAAGGTGCAGCTGCTGCCAGCCCAGGCGCAGGCAGGGTGACAGATGGGTCCCCACAGCGGCCGGGACCCGCAGGGTTCAAGGTGACCTGCGAAGCAAAGAAGTCCTGGGACTGGGAGACACCTCGGGCTCCTCTCCACCGCCTCCTCGTGCTGCCCCAGACCTGCAGCCCCCCGGGAAGGGGATGGCATGGTTCTCCCCTCTCCGACAGCAGCAGCTCTTTGGGAAGGGGATGGTGCACCCTGCACTCACACGTGCACCCCCTCACACACCATGGCGCGGGCATGGGTCCCAGCTCCAGAGGCACCTCTGCTCCAGGAGAAGGTCCTGGTGGATTTAGATCCCGGACAGAGATGGCTGCTGGGGCAGCCAGGAGAGCAGGCTCAGGCTCCAGCACGGAGTTGGCCAGGTGAGGGCTTGTCAGCGCACCCCATGGCACCCGAGTTCCCAGGGGAACGCTCCCGAGGGATGCTCTTGGTACCCCAGCATCACCTGGGGTACCGGCTGCCCTGCCACAGGCCGTGGGGATGCGGTGTTCCTTCCCATCCCCACCTGTCTGGGCAGGAGGCAGCAGGGACACCCCTAGAAGAGCTCTGCTGTGGGAGCGAAACTGAGGCAGGGAAGGGCTGGGATGCATTCACAACACTTGGTGCCAGCCAAGGGACCCAGAGCCGCCTTTTCCTGCCATCCCGTGGTACGAGTGCGCACGAAGGAGGACAGGGAGCAAAGAGGGAGCAGGAACAATCCACCCTGAAACGGTGCTCGGCCCCCCCAAACCAGCACCCAATGCTCAAACTGGTGCTCAGCTTCCCAAANNNAAAACGGTGCTCCATCCTCAAGCCAGTGCTCGCCCCTGCCACGCCGGCGCTGAACCCCTGAGTGGGTGCTCAGCCCCCTGCACCGCTGCTTGACCCCCAAGGTGGTGCTTAGCGCCCCCCCCAAAATGGTGCTCGACCCCCAAGCCAGCGCTCAGACCCTCCGAAACAGTGCTTGATCCCCAAGCTGGTAGTCAGCCCCCTAAAATAGCGCTCGACCCACCCCAAACCAGTGCTTGACCCCAAGCCAGCGCTTAGCCCCCCAGAATGATGCTTGACCACCAAGCCGGTCCTCAGCCCCCCCCAAAATGGTGCTCAACCCCTGTGCTGCTCCTCAGCTCTCTGAAACGGTGCCTGGCCCCCAAGCCAGTGCTCAGACCCCCCAAAACAGTGCTCAACCCCCAAGCTTGGTCCTTAGCCCCCTAAAATGATGCTCGATCCCCCCCAAGCTGGTGCTTAGCCCCTCAAACCCCTGCTCAAACCCCCAAGCTGGTGCTCAACCCCCCCAAAAAGGAGGGGTCAACCCTGCTGGGAGGTGCCCAAAGGTGGGCCGGCTCCGCTTCACACACACCCCCCTGGAGCACCCATGGAATCGCGCCGGGGCCAGCCTTGCCCTGGGAGGAGAGGGGACGTGGCTGCCCATCCTCTCCAGAGACAGCCACTCTAGTTTCCTCCCAGTACACGTACTGGTGGCGTGGTCCTTCAGAAGGGCCGCTCAGCCCAGCAGGGGGGCTCCTCAATTTGCTTTGCCCCGATCTCAGCATCTCCCCCCGCCACATCACCAAAGGGACGCAGGAGCGCCATGGCAGGGAAATCAGTCCCCCCACAGCCACCTCTCCTGGCTGCAGGAGGGGACACGTCCCCAGCACAGTGGGGACCCTCCGTGTCCTCGAGGGGACCTCCTTGTTCCTCCTTGCTCCCAGGGCAGCATCATCACCGTAGAAGCCGCGATTGCTGGGGTTCTGCCAGTGAGCCTCCCCAGCCCCAGAGCCACCAAGGGACAAGGGACAAAGGCGAGGAGCACTATTGCCCGGATACTGGGCAGCAGGGTCCCAGTTATCCTCGGAGGCGGCCGCCTGGCGGAATGGTTTGCGGGATGCGGCCCAGGGAGCTGGGGTGGGAACGAGAGCACATCCCACCTCTAACAGGGGCAGATGCAGGGCGGCAACGGGACAACTTATTCCCCACTGCCCGGGGTTTTTCCCAGCGCTATTTGCCCAGCTATCGGCCTTTGGGATGAGCTGCTGAAGCCCCCACCCCGCAGCCAGTGCCAGCTATTTCCAGGATTGGGCTGGCAATATGTGCCCCCGCAAAAAAAATCCCCTCCCCATCACCCACTGCTGGCTGTGGCTGCCTGTGGCCACCACCAGCCACTGGCAGCCTGGCCCCTGGGGACCCCCGGGGACCTGCCACTGCCCCCCCCAGCCTTTTTCCCCCTGGGTCTGGCATCTCCGGACCCACACTCACAGCCCCATCACTGTGCCATCCCCCCATCCCACTGCCACCCCTAAACGAACTGCCACCTGCGGCACGAGTTCATCGTTTTTTAATCTTCACGGTGCATCAGCATGGGGGCGGGGAGGGGGGGAAACAACACCTTTTTTCCTTTTTTTTTTTTTTCGCGGGGCTTATTTTTTACCTTGNTTAATCTTTACCTGGGGTCATATTTACTAATCCTCTCACTAATCCCCCAACGCCTTCGCAAAGAAAAAAGCTGCCCGAGATGCAGCGAGCGGTGACTGCTCCCGGCAGGAGCAGGGCTGGGAGCAGCCAGAGCTCGGCAAGCGTGTGCCGAGGGCCCCGGGCACGGAGGGTTTAGCACTCAAGGTGACTCCAGTTTTTCCCAGCGAGGTGGCCAATACATATTTTTAAAGGCATTTTTAGTTGAGGAACCCAAACATGAGGATGGGGAGAAGGGAGGTGACACAGCGGTGGGGAGACGCGGGCGCAGCGGGAGACGGAGGCGAAGCCTGTGGGTCTCGGCTCGACTGACGGGCTCAAATATTTTGGAAATATTTAGGGAAAGGATGAGAAACTGCCTCTTAAAAAGGATTTGGTGGAAAACCATCCACCGCTGTTTGCACCCCCCATGGATGAGGTGCACGAGGACCCCAAGGAGCGTGCAAGGCCAGGTTGGATGGGGCTTGGAGCAACCTGCTCTGGTGGGAGGTGTCCCTGCCTATGGCAGGGGGTGGCACTGGATGGGCTTTAAGGTTCCTTCCAACCCAAACCATTCTGTGACAGATTCTGTGACCCCCCCAATGCTGGTCCCAGCCTGCCAGACATGCAGGGCCCCAAGCCACAGCAGAGCTGCGGATGCGGGCAGCAGCGCCACCCTCCTCTGCCTCAGTTTCCCCATGTGCAGAGGTGACGGGTTGCCCCCTCTCCCTGGGGACTCCGACAGCACAGGCTGCCCTTGAGCTGCCCCCGGGTCCTCATCCGTGCTGCGGGGGGGACACTCGGGAACCATGCCAGGGCTCTGCAGGTGGGGGGACAGGGTCTGCTATGTGGGGACAGGGGTCCCTGGGCATGGCGGGGACACAGGGCTCTGCAGATATGGGGACAGGGTTCCCTGCAGAAGGGGGGGACGGGGATGTCTGAAGACAGAAGGGAGCACGGGGCTCCAAAATGGGGGACAGGGCCCTGTAGATGGGGGGACAGGGGTCTCTGCAGACCAAGGGGTTGGGGGTCTCTACAGAAGCGGGGACGGGAGTCCCTATAGATGAGGGAGCAGGGGCTCTGTAGAAGGGGGACAAGGGGCTTCGCAGACGAGGGGGTGACACAGGGGATGGGGTTTACTGCAGAAGGAGGGGACAGGGGTCCTTGAAGACAATGGGACAGAGAGGACCTTGGAGACAGGAGGGGACAGGGGTCTCTGCAGATGGGGGGACGGGGTCCCTAAGATCTGCCCTTCTCAGCCCAACCCCGGCGCACCAGGGCTGCCCCCCGCCTCTGCTGCACACAGCCCCCCCCCCAGTGCAGCGGGAGGCAGGGGTTGCCTGCAGCCCCCCGCGGGCCCTCGCACCCAGACGGTGGCCGGCAAGCTAACCAGTTATGGCAGCGCGGCCCTCTTGGCCACCAGACAGCGCACGCTCGGCCGCGGCCGGCACCTTGCCACGCCAGCCTGGAATTTGCAAGCTGTCCTGATGCATTAAAGCGCAAACGCCCGGCGTTCGGCTCCCAGCCCTGCCAGGGCCACGCCAGGCTGTGCCTGGCCATGGCATCCCCTCCCTGGGGACGCCGACACTGGGACAGCTGTCCCCAAGGGCAGCCGGAGCCACCCTCATCATCTTCATCCTCTACATTCATCTTCCTCCCCCCACCCCAGCTTGAAATAGCTCCTTCAGCGGAGCCGGGAGACGCTGCCAGGCTCCTGCTGCCACCGTAGCATGGCAGGGGACGCGGGGGACATGGGAAGTGGAGAGTCCCTGCCAGCGCTGGCGCTGCGGGCAGGCAGCCCCGGCCAGGCGGAAGCAGGGCAGCGCCGTTGGCAATGGGGCCCCTTCCGGTGGGAGCCCGGTGTGCCGGGTCAGTGATGTGCACCGGGGCACGGAGGGGATGGGGAGGCGCAGACAGACACGGGCGGACAGATGGACGGGATTCTCTGCTCACCATCCCTGGGGGGGTGGGTCAAGCAGAGGCACAGGACCCCAAGGTGGGTGACACCCAACCATGGGCACAGCACCACGAGGACCACCAGAGAGCCAGCCAGAGACAGACTGCAGAACTCCTGGGGAGCACCCATTCCCTGGGGACCCCGGGGTCCTCCCTCCCCTGCACCCACAGCCCCACCGAGTCCACCCCAGGCCCCCTCCCCATGCTGGGTGCTTCCCACTGGGGCCAGCACCCACCACCCCACGTCCCCCACCCCAGCACCTTTCGGAGAGCCCCCTGCTCCCAGGAGACTCCCTGGGACGCCCCCCCATGGCCGCCCATCGCACATGCCCTGGGCTGCCCCTCCAGGTCTTTCCAGTGGGCTGGGCGCACTGTGGGCAGCTGGGGCCCCCACCAAGGCTGTGGGCAGAGAGGACACCCCGCTCCCCACCATCGGCGCGTGCTTGCCCCTCGCCCACGCACCCAATGACACCCTCAAATGGCTGCGGGACCCGATGCCCGCCCACGGCTGCCGGCGCAGACCTGCAAAGGGACACATCCATCCAAAGGGACACATCCATCCCGCCGCTAGGCAGGATGGGCTCAACCGGCCGTGCCGATCCGGCTTGGGGCAAACGGCAGCGGGATGCCCATGGGAGGATGGAACAGCAACAGCCGGCTGGAATAGGAGTGTGAAGAAACGCCTCTTGCGTGCTCTGTCCGGAGCCAGCTAACGAGGCCATATTTGAAATGCTTCGCATACCTCCGGTCATCAGATTAGCGAGATGCAGAAGGTAAAGCAGAGGGCAAGAGGAGCGCTCCCGGAGCCAGCGATCCTCAGCCACTGGCTCCCACAGGCTGCGGGAACTGGGGTAAAAGTCCCCGGCTGGCAGCAGGGACCCCAGGAGTGACGGCTGCGTGGCATGAACCTCCCTGCCCTCATCCCAGCAGGACACGGCAGGGATGCGGGATGGGAAGGTGGGGAAGGACAACCCAGCTGGGCACTGGTAGCCCCGGGTTCGGCCGCCCTGGCTGTCCGCACACCCGCTACCACGTCCCGGCCACCAGCCACTCACCTCCCCATGGCCCAGTCCAGGCCTGGACCTGCTGAAAGACCTTTCAACACATAAAAAGGGCTTGTAGGAAAGACAGAGGAAGACTTTCTACCAAGGCTTGCAATGACAGGACAAGGGGCAACGGCTTTAAACTGGAAGAGGACAGGGTTAGGTTGGGCCTAAGGAAGAAATGTTTCACAATGAGGGTGGTGAGACGCTGGCACAGGTTGCCCAGAGGAGCTGTAGATGCCCCACCATTGGAAGTGTTCAAATTCAGGCTGAAGAGTGCTTTGAGGAACCCAATCTAGTGGAAGATGTCCCTCCATCTTCTGAGGGGAAGTTGGACTAAATGATCTTTGAAGGTTCTTTCCAACCCAAACCATTCTATGAGGCTTCGGAAGGAGGCAAGACCCCACACCACCTCCAAGCAACACCTGTGCGCACAGGTCATTTGCCCTGCCTTCGCCTAGACCCAAACCCAAAGACAGATGCCTGCAAAGCAGAGGGCAGAGCACTGGTCTGCACCTCCCACAGGTGTAGACCTCCCTCCACCAGGCTTTGCACCCACCTCAAAGGGTCTCCAGCCACCCCCAAGACATCAATGCTCCTTGGGCACAAATGGTCCTCCCCATCCACACTCCAGCTCCAGGAGAGGCTGGAGAGCAGGAACCTGCCTCTGGGCAGCAAACGGGCACAGTGGAGAAGAGTCTACAGGACATGGAGGCAGCAGAGCTGAGAGCACTCACGTCTGCAAACCCTTTGGGGTGGGGATGTTCAGGTGATAAGCCCTCAGCCTTCGGGATGTTCAGGTGAGAGACTCAAGACTCAGACCTGGACCCCAACCTGCTTTTCTTGGCCTGTCTCCGAAGGAGGAGAAGAGGCACCAAAGCCACATGGGCGAGTCTCAGCAGAACTGATGACCCCAGGAACCTTGGGGACACCAAGAGACCACCTCTGGTGGTCCACGTCTGAGTGGATGGAGCTGTGTTGTTCATTTGGGCACAGCCGAAGAGTCATAAGGAAGGCCGTGGGAGATGGATATTGCCCAGATAGCCCTATGAAGTGCTGGAGGACAGGCACAAACTCAAGGAGGATTTGCAAAGCCAAAAATGAAACATCCATCAAGCCACAGCCGCAGGCGAGAGGAGGGCTGCCTTCCAACAGCGGGCAACCACCAGCAAACCAAGAGATGACCAGAGACAGCAGCACCAGAAGACACCAGAGGTGACCATGCCCCATCTCACCACACCAGAGCACAAACTCAACCTTCGTTCAAGCCTGGGACATCCCCAGGAAGCCCAATAAGTGCTGAGCAAACGTATGCTGGGGTCAGTTGGGGTCCCATGGGTGGCAGCAGCCTCCCAGAACCCCCTGGAGTCACCCAGAAGTACCTCACAACCCACGGGGACAGTATATTCCCCAGTCCTGCCACCACCCACTGTCTCCAGTACCACACCGGTAACAATCAGACCCTTGGGATGAAGCCTATCTCAGAAGTGCCCCAGAAATGCCAGGCTACATCTCACACCGTGGCACAGGTACCACCCAGCACCTGCTGAAGAAGTGTATCACAGCGCTGATGCAGGGCAGAGCCCGTGACCTAAGCCCTTTTCCAGCTCCCACCTCACTGAGCCGGGAGAGCAGAGACGGAAAAGCACATCCCACTTGGAAAAAACAGAAAATGGCGTTTCCTTTCTTTGACACCAGTTCCAGGGTGGAGGCCAACACATACCTCCCCACACCCAGGCCACCCCGCCATAGGCATCCCTCTGTGGAGGTGACAGGTCCTCATCCTCCCCGCACAAAGGATGTCCAAGTTCCGCCGACAGAAGGTGCTTTGGTACGAGCGATACGGTTCGAGTACAAGGACATAGAGCCGGACCCACAAATCCCAAGGGAAGACCACAGCCTGGGAGCCAGGCCTTCACAAGGTGGACACCACAGGGCCGTTATACAGGTCCCTTTTCCATGCCCTAACGATGGATGGCTGGAACCCAGAGACACCAAGGCAGTCTCTTGAAAACCTTGTGACCTTAAAAATCCTTTTATTCACATAATAACAGGCTGCCGCCCCTGTGCAGCAAGGGCTGTCACCTCAGCCTGTCAGTGCCCTCCACCTGCTTGCAAGCCAGGATGAAACCACTCCGAAGACGTTACCGAGGCACCCCTCCAGCCCTGCAGTGCTGCCAAAGGACAGAATATGGGGCAGACGAGGAACTACCCCACAGCACATTCGCACCATCAGCACTGAGATGTTGATGAACCCAAAAGCTTCTTTCAACCCTGGTCTTCAGGTGCTGGAGGGCCATTGGCCAGGGTAAAACGTGCCCTTTGGACTCTCCCACAGGTGACGGGACCCAGAGGTTGCCCTCAGCCACTCGTTGGGGTCCTGCTGTCCTGCTGCCTGCCCCTCCCCGGAGCTCTCCTAGGGCTCCAACACTGTGAGCACCCCAAAGGACACGGGGCATGGATGGGGACACAAGCTGCTCCTTGCCCCCATGCCCTGATGCTCACCTGGCGGCTTCCCCAGCACAAGGAGTCACACACAGCCCATCTCCCCACCAGGGCAGGTCCCTCTGGTAAGGCAAAGTCTGCTGCAGGCCTGATCCTACCTGGCTCTACCGCAAACCCACGTGTTTCCTCCCCACCAGTCCGTGCCCAGGCTTTCCTGGATGGTTCTTCCCGGAGGTTGCTCCCCCTCCAGCCACCCCTTTGCTCTTCCCCCCTGCCTGTCCTGTGCCACTGCCCCCCTTCACGGCATCACAGAAGGGTTTGGGTTGAAAGGGACCTCTAAAGACCATCCAATCCGAACCCCCACCGTGGGCAGCAGCATCTTCCACCAGAACAGGCTGCTCAAAG
>VWZL01004537.1:0-138254 GCA_013396915.1 Stercorarius parasiticus | reverse complement strand
AACCCAGAAAGCCAACCGCATCCAGAGCTGCAATGTAAAAAGGNTAACAGTTTTAAACTGAAAGAGAGTAGATTTAGATTAGATATTAGGAAGAAATTTTACCTATGAGGGTGGTGGTGAGGCACTGGAACAGGTTACCCAGAGAAGGTGTGGGTGCCCCTTCCCTGGAAGTGTTCAAGGTCAGGTTGGATGGGGCTTTGAGCAACCTGGTCTAGTGGGAGGTGTCCCTGGCCATGGCAGTGAGGTTGGAACAAGTTGGTCTTTAAGGTCCTTTCCAATCAAAACCATTCAATGAATCTGTGATTCTATTATTTTTTAATGGGAAGTTTAGAAAAAACTGCAAAAACAATAGAAATAAAAGGGTAATGCAGAACAACCTTTCCCGAATCACCATTGCAACCCCCCTGGAGCAAATACAAGGAAGAGAATTACCAGGTTACTCTGGCTCAATAAAAATGGCTCTGAGGAAGAAGTTTTACAGAAGGAGCAAAAACAATCTCAAATGTTTAAAATAAATAAAACAATGGTGCTAGCTATTATTAAGGGTTATTAAATGAGTGAAATTAAACGAAATCAGCCTTAAAATTTGTAGCACAGTGTTTTCCTTAATACTACCATTTCTTGTTTACATACATTTATTTTTTAAAGAGCCATCTTTTTACACATCATTAAAATAACACTAGGTGTTATGAAGATACATTTTACAAAAATAACATGTAATTGAAATCAGTGTTAACGCAGTCAACTTGAGTTCATGCATATGTCAATCATAAAATGGCTCTGGCAAGCAACTACTTGCTAAAAGGAAGACAGACATGAGGGAAGAAAGGCAGGAAAGGATTTCTTTAAACATTCTGCAAAAAATATTGTAACTGTTTTACATTTAATTATCCAATCAATGATTTCTTACCTGATTTCTTACCTCTCTTTATTACTGAAATATAATGAAAAGTGGAATTTTTTCTATCTCAAGAAGGACAAGTAAGAGTAAAAGACACCTTTTTGTAGAAGGACTATGTAAAAATTGGGGAAGAGACATTAAAAAAAGGGTTATGGATGAGTGGATAGAATTTTTTGTGCCAGAAATTTTACAGATAACATTTCCACAGCAGAGACAGCGTGAAACATTTTTACTCCTTTTTTTCCTTTATATATTAACTCAGTATTTTATGTTTTTCCTGAAAACAGTCCCATTCACAGCACTTAAGGAAAAAAAAATATTTTCTACACTCACAAGTTTTGGGGAAAAAAACAGAAACTTTTCCTTTTAATATTCTTAATGAAACAATATTCATTTACAGATAGTATATACTGATAGAAATATTCATTTTCCCAATAACGAAGTTATAGTTATTGGTAAATGCTATTTATTGATGGAGATTATATCTCATAAGAAACCCAAAGCAAAGCTTTGGAATCACTAAGGTATTCAGAAACTAAGTATCTGAATTTTACAAATTACTGTTAACTTACCCAGAGTTCAAAATCATGAACTAAACTCTGTGGGCTGTTTTAATAAGATAAGAGTTTTTTCATCTATGTTATTTTGAGTAGTTTATTTTCTTTCTTGTGTGTATTTTTTCCTTGAACACTGCTGATGAGATAATAATTTTTGCCATAATTTTGGTGTTTCTAGAGCGAATTTAATAATTTGACCTGTTATCTCCTCTGATAACACCTGCAAGGCTTTAATACACAGTCAGTTCTTTTGATCCTTTTGTTCTGGTTGATCACTAGCAGTAATAAAGTATAGAAGATGCAACCACTATGCACTAAAAAAAAGAATACATTTATATTAAACTGATACTACTTTACTGAAATTTTTTTTTTCAGTGTAAACAATGCTTAAAAGATTGAATACTGTAAATCCTAGATCAACTGTTTTAAATGATTTTGGCTCCTTGTAGCTTCCTCAGCAGGTTCCTAACATTTCGGGTGTTAATGATATAGTATACTGAGAAAGGTCACTTGAATGCAAAACTTATCCTAAGTACCTGTCTGGTATCTCCAATATCTCTTCCTATGGAAGGAAGACTGAGTGTAAGCCCACCTGGCTGTACAGTCACAGTCCTTCTAGTGACTAGTTTAGTCTGCACAGCAACCATAAACCCACCGGGCCACAGGGACACCCTTAAGTACAGCATACAGCAGTGTAGGGGATGTAAACCTTCTGGGTTTTAATTCTGTAAAGCAAAGGGATTTTGATAAAATACTTTCAGGTTTGGGTTTCCCATGTTGTACCCATTATTGTATAAAGCTATTACAGTGTTTCTGCTGTGAAGACCCCCAGAATTCTCATGCACATGAATAGAGGTGCCAAGGTCAAAATTTTTCCTATAAATAGGTACAGAGATGGCAGTGTGCTTGCTGATAACAGAAGATAGGCTTTTTATGATATTCATACTTAAAAATCCCAGTGTCCTTCTTTGAAAATGATTTTTCTATTTGAAATTTTCCTTCAGCTAACAGTTTTAAATTGATAGTATGCTGAGAGGTTGTTTTCTAAATTGTTTTTCTTGTATTTTTAAATCAGAATTTTGAAATACCACTGTCAAATAAGTTAATCATCACTATTACAACACACTAGCTTGAAATAATCATAAGCAATAAAAAAATAAGAACTGTTGACAAGGTGCTTAGTAAATATTCTTCCATTTTCAAGGAAGTGAACTGGCTGTGTCTGTTTCCATTGTGTCCAGTTTAGACTTCATTGGGCTGGAGCTGGAACTGGTCCACACCTCTTTCACCGACCAGTCTGGAAGACTGGGATGTCCACATGTTTTTTAAAGTTAGTCTTCTCATGACAGAAGATGGAAGAGGATCAGTCTGCCTGGGTTTAGTCCTTAAGAGTTTGTGAGGAAAGTGTAGTAAAACACCCTAAGGAAGAACCAGACTGAGATACTTAAAAGTCACAATCTCAATTCTAGGGTTTTATTGCTTGAAGTTTACTGGAAATCTGTATCTAGTACATGACAGCAGATGACATTGCCAGTATATTAGAGTACATAGACCAGGTAATTTCATTCCACCAGCATAACAGGTGGAATAAGCAGTATTGCAGTGCAATACAAGAGGTGAAATATCCTACTGTGAAGCTAGGAATTGGCTGTTTTGCCTTGGGAAGTTAGGCAAACCAAGTCACAATCTATATCTGGAACATATTTTCTGCAACTTGCCAGGAACTTTCAGCTCTTATTGGCATTTGGGAGTATCTCACAGAATTAGAATAGAAGTCACTTAAGAAAGACATTGATTCCTAGAAAGGTTAATAATATATAATTAAAGAAATTGAAAGACATAATGGGAAAATAGGCGATAAATTGTCATCCGCAAAATTTTCACTAATGCTGTCTATAAATGGAAAGGAGTTGCCTTTCAATGCTTAAGAGGGATTTGGACAATGCCCTTAGTAATGTACTTGAACTTTTGGTCAGCCCTGAAGTGGTCAGGCAGTTGAACTAGATGTTTGTTGGTCCCTTCCAACTGAAATATTCTATTTGATTCTATTCAATTTGATTTGGTGTGATCAGATTCCATACTATATTTTATCCTGTAATATATATTATTATTTATGCTGATAATAATTTTTGAAGGAACAGTATCATTTACACTGATTATCTTTTTACCATTTTGGTTTTCTTTAACTTCTGTGGAAAACACTGTGCTCTGCATCTAGCTATATGTATATGTTATATTGCACTCAGAGCTCCTCTGTACTGACACAGCAGAATTGAAATCTTAACTTCCGCTTTCTTTCAACAAAGGTATATATCACAGAACTAGAATGTTATAAAGCCAGTCTAGATAAAGTTATGTTCCCAAATCTTTTCCGGCTGAGCCTCACAAATTTCAACCAATGAGGTTTCCATTGATTCCCCAAAAGATAACACTACAGCCTGTTAAAAATCACCATCAGAAATTACGGATTTTATGTGCTTTGTAGATTACCTTCCAAAATTGTAAGTGCGTGCATCTAAATCAAAACCGAGCCTTCTCTACTGGTGATAATCAGATGGTTCATGAGAAGACAAAATAAAGGTATTAACTTTAACTACCAATTGACATGCTAATCATTTGTCAGGAAGACCTAATGACCTAATCATTAGACCATCACTCTTTACTTCACCACTTGTTTCCTGCACCTGTTCACTGCAGTAGTGCAGTCTGCCAGTAAGGCACACAAACTGCTGCCAGAGGCCAGGTCTCTGCAGCAGGGGAAGGCCCCAGGGTCAGGCACTGCAGAATCCACTTTCAGAGGATACAGTCCTCCAGATTTTTGTCCAGTACTTTTGAATTTTTTTACATTAATATAATATATTGTTCCTTATTTCCTTACACTTACACGGTGATTTTTCAGTGTTAGGATTTAAAAACATTTCATCTGATCAGGAAATTCCCCTCCATTTTGAAATGCAGATGAAAACAGAGGCACCCACCCTACGTTAGTGAGCCACGTTGTATGGCTATACATGTTGTCCCAGTGTTGTCCCAAATCTGGGTTCTTTACCCAGTGTGCAAGCCAATAACACACAGAGCAGACGTATTTCTAAGTTTATTCCATTAATGCACAGAAGTGGGGTGCTCACTTCAAGGGAGCACACCTTAGTTTCAAAAATTTCCCTTTTTATACACTGATTATTACATATTCTAACAATTAATACATATTCATTGTTATTCTCTTTAATGATTGGTCAAGGTTTCTTTGTTTCCTATGTAAATTAGTACACAGACTCTGTCTTCTTCATCCATTGATCTCTTTTAAGTAGGTGGTATAATTTGTGTAGGTCATCAATGAGTCGGTGGTTGTGATCTCCCACTGCTGAAGCTACCTTTTACCTACTACTTCTCTCATCTTGGCAGTTCCAGGTGGTTTTCTCACTTTGCTGACCAGGCCTACAGTTCATCATTCTCTTGACAGAGATATCCTGCTTATTAACAAAGCTACATTGTCTAGTAGTTAGTTGCTTAATTCAATCTTAGATTAATCATGCCTGGTTACTATTTCTCTGTAATTAATGATACATGGTTGGGGCTGTATAGATGACTTTTAGCAGCAGCAGCAGGTTCCCTTGGTTGCTTCAGTTACATGTTACATTTCATTTTTCTAGTTAATATCAATTTTACTACAACAAAAACAAAACCAAAACTTCATCTGTGAACGCTTTGGCATATCTGAAATCCAAACAATGTTATAGATCATATTTCCTAAGCCCCAATACCTCCTTCTACTCAATTTAGCATTTATTCTGGTGTGGTAATGACTGTTTAGGGTTCAAGGCCAGAAAACTGGCCTTTGTATTAATTTTACTAAAGTGACCTATAAAGCCTAACTGCTTCTAGGCATTACTGAACTGACAAAACATATTCTGCAGTATTAATGTTCATTGAACGCAGATAATGGACACCTCAGTAATGTCCAAACGACTAAGGAAATCAAAAAATACATCATCAAAAATCAAAATGGAAAATGAACATTTCTTGATAATTATGGCTTTTTGCAGTTAAAAAAAATAAACTAACCAGTGAAAGAAATTACTATCAAGAGCTATTAGACACAAAGCTGAAGACAGAATTTAACATAAGATACCAAATTCCAAATAACTGGAAGCTGAGAAGGTACCCAGGGAAGTCTTACAGTATAAATTTCTCTATCTGATACTTTTTTCCCTAAGCATTCACAACTGGCTATTTTCAGAAACAAGATACTAGGTTGAATGGATCATGAATAGCTGTTCCGTTACATTCTTTGGCAGAATAAAGCAGTCTTGAACAGATAATTTTAACCATTTCCAAAATGCAGCCTTCCCCACCATCATTTGTTATGCAATTTAGTACAGTAAATGAAAGCAACTGTTCAGTTTGAATCTACAGAAGAATGTAAATAAGCAAATTTGTAATTAATTCACCCAGGTGTTTAACTAGCATATTGGACTAAAAGAATATTCTTTGTCAAACGTGCAAATATCACAAATAGCAAAAAAAAAAAAGAAAAAAAAGTGTTTTCTTTTGTTATCATTCCCACTTTTTTTAATAGCATGAATGCTAAGTTGCAGAGTAGTTTTTGTTGTCATTTTGCGGTGTGCTCAATAGTCATATTTTACAAATTAGGACATTGCAGAACAGACTCAACCTCCTTCCATTCAATAGTGGTGGTAAGTGATGATGTAGTCTGTGCATTGTCTTTCCCTTTACATTGCATTTCCTCCAAACGTGAGCATCTCGGAGCACATGGCCCTGGTAGACTTGCTATGCTTTCCCACATATCCTACAGCAGTAATGCTCTAATATGTCTGCTGTGAAATATTTACTGCTACTCAGGCATTGAATAGTATAGGGGAGGTTATGGAAGAGGAGTTGAAGTGTACAGATTCTAGGGTATCTCTGAAGGATAGTAGTTATATGAACATCCTGAGGCACACGTAGAAGATGTTTATTAAATCCTGAATACTTCTGTAGCTTAAATTGTAGGTTTTTTCCTCATTCCATAAGCAAACAAGTTACCTACTGATCACATGGCTTCCTGTTTCTTTGCAGATTTTTTCAAATGTCATTTAAAATTTTCATGTGTTGTCTCACTGACTTTTAGGTACTATTAAGTTTTTGGATTAGTTACAACAGCAATTCAATTGGCAAAACCAAAGCCATTTGAAGTAAAAAAAATCAGTTATGACTTCAATGTTCAAGTAATATTTAGATACCATTGCAGAACAGATCATTATCATCTATATATTAAATAAACAGGACCCTAAGTATCACATAATATGAATGCAAAGAATTTTAACTGAGTAAAATAGCTAATCACTTTCACTTTGTCATCTGTATAGTGAACAACACTTCGATAAAAACTTTACATGAAATGCCACTGGATTTACCACCAATGATGATGTTTTACAGATCAGTTTGCACTATTTGACTGCTTAAGCTTTAGCAAGTTCAAACTTCTTTTCTAATTAATTCTGTGCTTTTGACATGGTAATCTGCATTGTAATGGGATTTTACTTCCTTAGTGTATCTTCTAAGACTTATTCTATCATTATTATGCCTACAAATCTTATGCCATCATGATTATCCTTTGCTACAGTAAAAGCATATTGATTCATAACGACATAAAATTTTTTTATTTTTTTTTCCTCTTGTTTTATGATTTGGTGATTTGTGTTTCAACAGTCCTACTGTAATACCCCTAGTCCTTTCCCTTAACTGTTCTGCTTGTCAAAGTGGACACTATAAGCTGTGCTTAGCTCCTTTAAAAATGTAAAAATATCATTTTCATCCCTGTAAAACAAAATGAACTTGCGCTTTGGCAGAACTTTAGACGTCACAAGATATTTCAACAAATGTTGGTTAAGAACAGGTGAATAGTGCATTCATGATGTTACTGTAAAATCCAGTTAAAGGGAAACCCTCTAAGACTTGTTTTGAGTTTTAGAAGGTAGGCTTTCATTATTGCAGCACTGGATGCATGGGGGATCATTCCTCCTAGCGTGTATACCATATGTTAAACAAAACACAGTTTTTATTAGGCTATCACATGCATATGCATTTTGATTTCCTGGAATGGTTATACATACTGACTCAAATTCTCGGAATTCATTTATATAGTCCCCTTCTATAGAACGCATGCATGGTCAGGTCGTGGTGGTCCCTCTGGTGGTCCTCAGTGGTCATAGACCCCAAAACTTGCAGTGACTGCTTGGTGAACTCAGTCGATCTAGCCATATATGGTTCTTCTTTGGCTTGCAATATGTTTCGGTGGTCAGTTTCTTCAGTCTGTTCCCATTCCTGTGTATCCTGCTTTATTTTTAACCAACTAGTTGTGAAACTTCTATCATTCATGCTGTCTTATACTAATGGCATTACTGATTTATAACTTAGAAGAATTTTGCTGAACTACCAGGTTACCTTTATTCATTGGCTTTAGTCTGATATCACTGGACACCATTTCTAGTCACAAGTCAAGGACTTAAAAATAAGAATCTGAAAGAGATTGTTTGAAAATATTTGTTAAGTATTTGGTTAATTTACTCTTAGAACAATTTAATCCTGTAGACTACTGCTATTTTTCTCTTATTCTGTGTTCTTTGATTACAAACAGGCATGAAACATGGGATTTGTCTTGTTTAATTTCAAATGTCTGAAAGATTGTCTCAATCTAAGATAGTTGTATAAACTCTCTTTATTGAGAGAACTAGACACTGCAGGCAGACAATTTGTCTAAGCTGTCTTAGATGGTTATCTTCAATGAGATGAATCACTCCTTGAAGGTGTTTATTTCTCTACATTGACTGTAAAGGAAGACTAGATGACTAGTTTAGATGACAACTTTTAGTTGTGTGATGTTTACTGAGATGGAACCTACACAAAGTGCCCAGAAACACTCTGGTTTATGAGGCAATGGAATATTACTGCTTTGAATACCGGATTTCCAACAAAAATAGTCTACATTTCCTGAGACAGACCTACCTCCCCCTGCAATCCTTCAAAGTTGATTTAGAGATATTTAGAATTTAAAAAGCTTATGAACACTCGGGAAAAGCTTATGAACACTCGGGAAAAGCCCCTTTTCACCGCAATTGTCCAGCTCAGAATAAGTCGGAATAAACTAAAATTTCAAAATAAATCAGAATAAACTTAAGTCCGAATAAACCGTCTCAAAATAAGTCAGCATAAACTAAACGAAGGTATTACAGGCTGAAGAGCTTATCTGAACTTCTGAAAAGTTTAACATACATCTATTATGATCAAGGTTGTTTATTTTCCTGCTAATAAAAAAGTATAGCACTTTGATATAATGAAAGGAAACTTGATGCATGAGTATTAGCAGATTAACAATAGCATTCTTGTACATGAACTGTGTTCTTATTCCATACTTAAATTAATTGAATAGTAGTAATAGCACTCAGAATAGCTCATCTGTTAAGAAACTACTAAATAAATTATCAAGTATGAGGACTATTCAGTGTCATGTCTCAGTGAAGAAGACTGTTACTTTGATTTGGTTAATTATATAAAATCAAATTTGCAATACAAGTTTCAGTGGAGACATTTTATTGTTTATTAGTATAGGACTTATTATTATATTTTTCTCAGAACCTTGCAGGCAGCAGTTTATGTCAGGGGTGACCTTTAAATTATGTGGGGAAATAGATTGAATCCATTGTAATTTCAAAAAAGAATACAAAGCAGCTAGTATTCTCTGTTATGCAATTGTAAAGCAAAAAACAGGTGAGCATCTGCTTAAGTGTTTTAATAATTACAGTTAAATCGAAACACTTGTTTAAAAATACATATCAGTACAACAAAGTAAGTAAAATTCTACAAGCTCTATTTTCACCCAGAGCATTTTAAATGAGATTATTCCTCTATAGTCCTATTGATGAAAAACGTGAGAAATAATCATAACTCATTAAGATTATAACATGCAGTCCAGAAGATCATTTTTTAAGCACTATTTTTGCATTTCTGTCCTCTACAAGAAAAAAGGTTGAATATTATTGAATACAATGCTAACAATTTACTTTAAATATCTCAGGGGAAAAAACATTCTGCAACCAGACTAAATAGATTTATTTTAGTCCTGTCATACTATATTTGGGGTATGGCCTGTCAAGTAGGCAAAACCAACATCCTGATCAATGTTAAATTGCTGTAATATGATGGAATATGTCCCATGTTTACACAGAAAGATCGTTGGTTTTATTTTTAAGCATTGTTTACATGAAGATAATAACAAAAATGCACACATATGTGCATATATATACACACAATCACAGAACATATACATAAGGCATACTGTGATTCTGCATGTACTTATACATACATGTATAGAATCATAATCATAGAATTGTCTAGGTTGGAAGGGTTGTTTCAGATCATCAAGTCCAACCATCAACTTAACACTGACAAAAATCATCACTAAACCATGTCGCTAAGCACCACGTCTACCCATCTTTTAAATACCTCCAGGGATGACAACTCACCACTTCCCTGGGCAACCTGTTCCAGTATTTGATAACCCTTTCGGTAAAGAAATTTTTCCTAATATCCAATCTAAATCCCCCCTGGAGCAACTTGAGGCCATTTCCTNGGCTGCCGACCAACACCCCCAGGTCCTTTTCCAAAGGTCTGCTCTCCAGCCACTCTTCCCCAAGCCTGTAGCGTTGCATGGGGTTGTTGTGACCCAAGTGCAGGACCCAGCACTTAGCTTTTTTGAACCTCGTACCATTGCCCTCAGCCCATTGATTCAGATGTTCAGATCCCTCTGCAAAGCCTTTCTATCCTCAAGCAGGTCAACACTCCCACCTAACTTGGTGTTGTGTGCAAACCTACTGAGGATGCACTCAGTCCCCTCGTCCAGAGCATTGATAAAGATATTAAAGAGAACCAGCCCCAATACCGAGCCCTGGGGAACAGCACTCATGACTGGCCACCAACTGGATTTAACTCCATTCACTACCACTCTCTGGGCCTGGCCCTACTGCCAGTTTTTTACCCAGCAAAGAGTACTTACTCCCATCCAAGCCATGAGCAGACAGTTTCTCCAGGAGAATTCTGTGGGAAATGGTGTCAGAGGCTTTACTAAAGTCCAGGTAAACAACATCCACAGCCTTTCCCTCATCCACCAAGTGGGTCACCTTGTCATAGGAGATCAGGTTAGTCAAGCAGGACCTGCCTTTCATGAACCCATGCTGACTGGGCCTGATCACCTGCTTGCCCTTCATGTGCTGTGTAATGACACTTAAGATGATCTGTTCCATAACCATTCGAGGCACCGAGGTCATACGGACAGGACTGTAGTTCCCTGGATCCTCCTTCCAGCCCTTCTTGTGGATGGGCGTCCTGGTTTGGCAGGACTGCTGGTAAAAGATGGAAAGTGCCTCGGTGTGTAGTGTATTTACACATCTATTCACACAGTACTTAGGTGAATATATACCCAAAATTCTTGCAGAGTTCTGATAAAAGTCAGTGCACCAGCAAATGCTCTGCTTAAAATCCACCTTAGCCTTTCTGTTCATCTGCACTCTAGATAGCTCTCCTCCATAGGGGTGGAAAGTGGACAAAGCTTTCACTTCCTTCACATGCAGCTGCCTGAGGAGCCTGATCTAGTTCCCATCAAGAAATATCACAATGCACCAGCAGGCTATAACACCTTGAAAAGCACAAATGGAGCTGCTTGATATTTAAAATTGTGTCACAGGAGAAGGAAGAGGTAGTGGTGCTTCACCACTGTACTTTTTCTAGTGGTCGTAGCAAGCAGTCCAGTCTGAGACACTCCTGTTCATTTGCCATATGTTAAGTCTTACTCATTAACAAGATGATAAAATCCTATAATTGGGAGCAGGGACTCCTCTCTTCAAGGGAACTTAACTCTGAAAAGGGATCTCTTGAACCCTCTCTTCCCAGTCACTGTGGTTTATGCACCACGGAACACCAAGAGCAGAATCTAAAGCTAGCTTAGATATGTACATTTAAGCCTTTCTGTTAATCAAGCCCAACTAGACAGAATCTGATCATGTTTCTAAGAATAAAACTCTGAAGTAGTGTGAATGAAGTAAAAAATCAGAATAAGGTGTCCAGAAAACTCTATAAAGAGGAATTTCTGTGGAGTATTCTCCAGGCATAACAGAGAAGAGAAAAACAGAGTATAAACTACTGTCTATAGAACTGCAATTTATTTATGGTTTCTAAACTGCCTGCGATGCATAACCCCATTATAACTGCACATTTTATAAACATTAATGCATTCAGTCAATCAACATCCCCATGACATAAGGGACTATAATTATCCTAACTTTATAGACAAGGAAATTGAAGCTAGCAGGGGACAAATGATTGGTCCATGATTACATGACCCAGGCAGAGAGGCACAGCTCTTGAGTTTGGCTTGTTACCGTCTTCTCAACTTTCCCGCTAAAGAAAGAATCACTGGTGAGACATCGGTTATTCTGAAGAGTGACAGTCAAAGCATTGTTCCTGATTATTCCCTTTTCCTTACTGTGAGGTGCATGGGACAATATCAGTTATGGTAATACGGTGATCCCTACGTCTTTCAGAACAGTTTCTTGTTCTGTCAGAACCTGACTGCTGCTTGCCATTCTGACTTTTTTACACTCACTAGTGAAACTCTATCAAATTTCCTGTGAAAATTAATATGTATATTTCTTTTTGAAGAGCAATAATGTTCTTCAGAATGACAGAAACCAGCTCGGTTTGGTACTTGGAAAAAGGGAGAAAGCCTTCTCGTATTTCTTACCATTTCTGATAGATGATAACACAACTTATAACTCAACCTGAAAGAAAGCATTGCACTACTGGCATTTATATCTCCTGCCATTATCCTAAATTCCTCTGAGATCACCACAGACATGAGGTTTTCTATGGATGACAATACAGGAACAAAAATTTCAGATAGTAGTAGTCAGATATGGAGACTTTAATTTTCAGATGAAGTTCATAGTGATTAGAATATATTATTACTTGTAGACAGCTCTTTGATAATGAAATTGGAGTCTATCCATTTCTTAATAGAAGAATAAATACTTACCTCATTTTAAAAAAAATTACCACAATTGGTACTAAACAGCCCTTTTTTCGTTAAATCTTTTAAAAACAGAGATCACTGTGGTAGAAAGATACAATACAAGACAAATGAGTTTGTTCCTGAAAACAGGAAGAGTTGAGATGCTCTGACTTTTCCTTGGGATGCCTGGAGTTGGTAATGCACCTTTGCCAGAATGAAAAGGAAAAAAAAAGAATACAAAGAGCCACCATGCCATATCAACCACTTTTCATAAGCACAGGCTCAATTCTTCTCTTTCCTTTCTCCGAGTATAATCAGTTTCTTGTTAATAGCATGTAAATACAGTAAATGCAGCTGCTAATGTGTATTCTCTAGTCATTTGTTGCAGCTGATTAAGGAGAAAAATGTAAAAGGTTAATTTTCTAATTACATACTTCCTGGAGATAAATTATGCATGTTATCACATCTATTGACACTCTATAATGGGCACTTTTTATTGCAGAGCGATTTTCTATGAAACTGTGTATCTTCATACAGTTTATTTTTATTAAGCGAGAAGATGGAGGGAAGGAAAAAAGAATATCCATCCTATCAAAATTTCTTAACTCTTTCTGGAGAGCTTGCTAACAGGATATTAAAGCTTGCCAAAAAAAAAAAAAAAACTCTTCTCCCTTTCTTCTCCCATCTCATTTGTAATTTCCATAAAACTGTAATAAATTGAAGAGAAAGCAATGAGACTGGACTAAGAGACACGCTAATGTTAGATGGCTCTCAATAAAAGTTCTGAAAAGTAGCTACATATGAAATTCATATTAAACAAGAGTTTCCTTTGGACACAATGCAGTGTTTTCCAGGAAAGAGCTACCTGAGCTCGGTAACTATAACCCTTTAATTGCCAGCCAGGTGCTGACCCCACTGAATCTGAAAGCCTCTTTTCAGGCTCCTTGTGCTTTCTGAATATGGGTCAATGTATTCAGCTGAGTAGTCCTAAAAAAAAAAAAATCAAATCTGTTTTGCTAGTTTACGCTCTATAACTTTCTACTACCATCTCAATGGTGGAACAGAAAAGCAGCATGGACACAGGTGATCATCAGTCATTTAAGATGTTAGCCTTGTTTCAGCCTCAAAACACATGGTTTGCATTTGATAAATTTGTCATTTATAGGATAATAAATTGAACTGTGGAAAAACAAGTGAAGAAAGGGAGAAAGATGAGATAAAAACTGATGAGGATGTTTCCCGTAGTATTTTTCCCTATCACTGATTATATGTTAAAAGAGTAGAGCAGGGGAATGTTATGCTATATGACTTTCATATCATTTGAGTCAAATTCAATCATGACTCCTCTGTAACCAGAAGTACTACCTCAAGGTACTGTTTTCCTTCCTGTTTAATAGGATATGCAGGTAAGGTTCATGGCTACATTGAGTCTTTTTCAAGAAAAATTGTTATATGGAAATACTTCAACTAAATTCAGTATTTTGATAGTTATTAAATAAGTGCAGCTAACACACTTATCTGCTTATAATAAATGAAGCATCTAAACCACAGAAAATTAAAATAGAAATAAAATTTTCTTAGAAATAATTCTAATTCAATATTTGTTATGCATTATATAGTACTGATACAGATGTGAATGTATAGTTATAATCTTGGCAAAAAATAATTTTCAGGCCAAAATTGTTTCAATAGAAATTTTCAACTATCTCTAATGAGCGTATCAGTATAAACTATAAATATATTTGATGATCACTTAAACTAAAGTTGTATTGTACTGAAAAAGTACTAAACAAGATCTAGAGGACTGAGAGTAATAAAAAACTTTAAACTGTCAGATTAGACAACTGGGAAGCTGGGAAGGGACTTTGAATTAGTTGAGATCATGGCCTTGTTCCATTCCCACTGACAAGAATCCATTTTTCATGCAGCGCTGGCACACCAGTAGTTCTTTTCTCCTTCCCAGCCTCTAATATAAAGAGGGGTTATGTCCCTTTACTGCTACGTAACCTTTGTATCTCTTCAAATTTTTTTATCACTATTAAATTTGTCTGGCGTATACTGTGTATCTAGGCCCACAAATTTAAAGCGGAATAAACAAAGCATTTTTTGAGTCTGAAATGTAACTGTTATCAATGGATGCTCAGAGTTCTACTGAAACTCAGTCAAGTTATGCCCACTTACACCAATAAAATATTTGATCCTTCCATATTTTCAACAGCAAGCTAAATCTCTGCTTTTTCTTTCCCTTTCCTCTTTCTCTCTCTCTTCCAAAAGGAATTCTGAAGAATGATGTCTGAAGTTTTATATACTTTATTTCTCCCGTGTCAATTTACTGTAACTGTTTCTTACAGAAACAAAACATTTTCTTTCCAACTTTTGATGTTACAGCTTATGCAAATCAGCCTTTCTCTTTCTCTCTATCCTCCAGTACCTCACCCTCAGAATAGTCAACTAGTGGAAAAAAAAGATGATGATTCTAAACTGGTAATGACTGATGGATGAGCTAAAAGGATAGAAAGACAGCTGATCTGTTTAAGCTGCAGTAGAGTAGATCAGCAGCTCAGGAGAGGTTTTTTTGGTCATTTTTAATTAAACTAAGGTTACATGAGATGCAAGTATCAAAGCCTAAATTTAGGGTAAGGAGCTTAACAATAAACTCTGTGGAACCTATTTAAAGGGTTATGGAATGTTTCTGCTCTATGACACTGATGAGTTGTCTAATTTATCCTAGTCAGGTAATGAGTAATAGCTTTTCACAGGTAAGTGTGGGTGTGATTCAGTCTTTCATTACATAAGAGTTCTCTGTGATTCCAACACATTTTGGATCAAGAGAAATACAAAAGCAACAAGAGGTCATACTGCAGCTGCTAGGTAATAGATGGCCACAGAGCGCTGTCAAGACTCCAGCACATATACTGGAAGTTTTACAAGACACCCAGATGTGGAGGAAAAGAACATCACACAGCTGTTGTGTGATGAAGCTGAGACAGGACAGATACACCATCACCTCCGAAATGGTACAAAAAGACATATCCCAAACCTGCACATAGTCACCAAACTAAGCACCTAGGCGATGTGAGGACAAAACAGCTGGTATCGTTTGTCCTCCTTGTCATTGCAACAGGTCCTGGACCCCGCATGTGGACACAAGCATCATGGTGCCTGACTGGCCGGACAGATTGAACACCCTTGCCGTGGAGCCTGGCAGCACGACAGACTTCTTGGACACAACACAGAGTTCTGGTGGTTGTGAGTATGGAACAGTGAGAGAGAGTGAGAGTAAGGGAAGCCTGTTTCATTCCAATTTTCATTTTAAATTAAATCACTGTCCCCTTCTCTGAAGTCTTGCATTGATATTCACTACAGTGTTAGTAAAATGCTCCCAACAGCCTCCCAAATTTCCGACACACACATATTTATATATAGATGATAGAAAGTTCCATCAAAAGGCACATGAATGTGTAGAATTATTCACCAAGTTCATGAGACCTAAATTTTGGGGAAAGCTGCTTGCTTTTTAACATTCTAGTTTATACGTTATACTTTGACTAGGTTACGCAAATCTAATGCCCAAATTTGCTGGTAACAGGTAAACCCAATGAAGAGCATACAAAGAAAACACTTTTATGATGGTGATAGTGTCTGTGGTAATGGGTTTATTGTTCATCTCTGTTGTTTGGAGAATTAAATTGATTTTGTACTTATGAAGAAAAAAAGAGAAATGTGAATACCTATGTTTGTCCAAAACAGTCCCAAAGTGAGCACTAGACCTTTTCAAGTACTGAATGTCTAGTTAATTCTTTATAGATCAAACATCTTTTTTTTGCTGGCCTTGGAATTTCTTTCTATTTCATGTTTTACATCTTCAGGGAAGGAAGGTACCATGGTAATTTGCTGCCCTTGTGTACACTTATCCACCAGCAAACTACTTTGATCCCTGTTGTAACCGTATCCACTCTAATGGAATTACACAAAGCATGAATTTGTCCCATGTTACTTATTCATGCAGTAAATGCTATGACTGTTCACCCATCAAATCAACCCAAGTATTCACCCACAATCCATTCTCAGTGCAAAGATTGCTAAACAGCTGGGGCAAGAAGGGTGACTGGAGGCCAAGAAGCTTTGATATGCCACAGTTTATATGCAGTCTCCTGTGACTGGTATAGATTAGCTGAAAAATCCTAGAGAGCAATAATCAGATTACTGACAATGTCACAAGAATGAATATCAGCACAGAGGAGAATCTGATGTCTTTTTTTATCTCTTGCCATTGTTTAAAGTAATAAAATAAAACAGATATAACACAAATGTGGATTGCAGGTATCATAAAATGCTGCACTTTTCTGTCTTATTTCAAAGCTCTCAATTTTCTGGTTTTTTTCTGTTGACTGATTCTAAGAATCCTTGTGCAACATCCATTCAACTCTGATGTGTTTTTTTCCTGACCAAAGAGTTCAATAAATGAAATCTATATTATTTGTTTCAGTAACATATGAAACAATACAATTTAACTTTTTTGTGCCAACTGCTGAAGCTATTTACATCATGTCTGTACTTTTAACACTTTTTTTAAAACTGATTCTTCATACTTGCAGTACACAAACCAAAACTTTTATGTACAAGGAGGTTAATTAGTGATGGTGAATCTTAAGAGCTACGAGCTAGTTGCATTGTTCTATTAGATTTCACTATATAAAATTTATTGTCTGTATTTACAATTAAAGTTGTTTTGAAAAACAGAATGTCTGTACCATCCTATTTTAAATGGACTTTAATTATAATAAGGTCCATTTTATGCTGTTAGCAAAGCACAGCTTATAATTTACGGTTTACAGGCTGTCCAGCTAATTTATAATGATGCAAGAAAAAAAAAATCCAAACCAGAAATGGAGATCTTTTAACTTAGCTAAAACTATGCGACATGGGAAACCAGGTTTCCAGTGCTGTCTCCTAATTTAAGGTTCATCATTTTGTTTTCATATCTAAAAAATGGTTGGGTTTGGTGATAAGACATCACGATTAGTGGTGATGTTTTAATTGATACAGCCACCACTCAAAAGAATCTGAAATCAACATCCTCCAAATGTTAACTTCATCTTCCATGAGTTTAAAATTGGCTGAATATTCCAGATTTTGTCACCAAATTTCTAAATCTTCTCACAGGATTATATCCAGCAAATACACAGTAATGATAGACCATTTTATTGAAATTGGCTTCTAACTTACAGCTCATCAGCCTTGCATAAACCTTCAACTAAGGTTCTCTGGGCCATCAACCAGCATAAGCATTCTGACAACGTTAATTATAAGTGTCATCTGGAAGTCTTGTTGAACAGTTTTAGGGTTTATTTTTTTAAAAAAATAAAATTATTTAATGATTTTTTTTTCCATTTAGGGATTTGTGTTTCATTATTGATTTTAGTAAGCCAATAAATGTGATAAATGGATCTTAACCACCAGTGGTTGCTGCATGTCTGTGTTCACAAATTAAAAGTAGAAAGATAGTACATGAGTTAAGGAGCTGAACAGATGAACAGGAATTTTGGTTACTTTGAATTAATACTTTTAGTCACTAAGCAGTGGTTTATTTCGTTGGTAACTTTGATCACATAATCACATGCCTGGAAGATCCTCTAACATAGGTTGCTGTAACTTTAAAAAAGCAAGGATAATTTCCCCAATAGCCTTAAGACTAGAAAGGAAAAAAAAGTGTGTTTTTTTTCTGCAAATGTGATCAGATCAGATTGAGAAAGTGGCAACTTCCAAAGAGAAGTTCACGAAAACTTTAACAAAATTCACAGAAATGTCCAGAAATGGTAAGGAAATTTAAGGCACAAGAAGTCATATGTGTATTTCTCTTTTAAAGAGAAATATTGTTTGCGGTACCATACGACAGTGTGTAATGGTCGTCAACTGACACATGTGCCTGGGGAAAGAATTTTAGATTAGATTGGAACTTTATGGAAAATGTAATTAAATAGTTGAACTATTGTGGAAAGTGAAAGTCTTGGATGGGCCATTTTTTAAATGAGTCACAGGCAGCATTTGTCTAAGAAATGCTTTGGATAAGCCATGGAAATGCTGTTGAAGTTTAGTCAAGACCAGGGTGACTTAAGTGCCTAAATCCAACACAGTGGTCCCTTAAAACTTCTGCTAGTGAATATTCACTGGATGGAGAGTCTCCTAACTGTTTGCTTTGTGTTTGTTGCCGGCTACCACAAAGTTTTGTATCTTTCACTAATGCATAGTTATCCAATTTTGCTTGTGGTTTTGAAACTTAGAGGGGCAATGAAGAATACATTTCTCTTTAATTCCAACAGGACATACAGGCAAACATTGCCCTTTGGGATTACCTCCTGATGGTCAAGTAGCTATCTGAAGTTTCAGCAATACTTTGAGGATATTTTTGTGGTGAAGGAAGTTGGTTACTTATTTCTTTTGTGTTTGGTTAGTGTTTGATCTAACTCAGACTTAGCATCACTTCATTATGGAAAGGAGGTTTGCTGAGTCAGAAGATGAAGATTTCTAAAGATATATGTCACTTCATTTCAGTTCAATCTCTTTTGAGGATGAGGTGGGAGAAGCCACTCACTTAATGAAAATCTAATTATATGTTTGGCTTGACTCTTAAAATGCAAGGATAAAAATACATTGTAAATGAATTTACTAACCTTTAAAAATCCTTGAAAACCTTCAATGTTTATTTCAACCTATTCTTCAGACTCATAGTTGAGTCTGAAGCACTCCACCTAGTTTCAGTTTTGCATCTTCCTTCTACTCAGGTGCTTCCTAAATATAGAACTGCTGGCAGGAATCTCACAGCAAACTGTCCAGTATATCTTTAAGTATAATGGAGATGTTCTTTGCTTTAGCCTTGCCAAGTGGCTGATTGCTGGCAGCTGAAACAAGGGACAGATGGCCATCCAGTCCTGTTGAGATGAACAAGTGACAATCTGCAAAATACTAAAAACTAATTTAAACTGGTTTAACCTCAGAAAACCCAAGAGTCTCTTAGGTTTCTTTAGTGATGTGTAAGCAGATTTTCTGCTTTTTCATGCAGTGCTCTTTGCCATAAATATCACAGTGCTCCCACACAATTGCAGCTGATCCATTATGTCCCAAGCACAAAGATACCAGAACTGCCCGTGAAAAAGCTGCAAAGTCATTCTGGTTATTGACATGCAGGTGATACTGAGCACTGTGCTTTGAGAATTCATCCATCCAAGGGTTCTTCACCAAGCTCATCTTTTTAAGATAGCATGGCACTGTCTAGGCCGTATATTGAATCAAACCCTGAAAGTTATTGGGCCTTTGTCCTAGGCAACTTAGCAAAAGAGATGGAAGCAGAAGACCAAGGGATGGCTCAGAGGCAAAAGGAAAACTAGAGTAAATGTGGTCTGGCTGTTGAATGAGACAGGAGCCATGGTGACAGAGGATGTGGAGAAGGTGGAGTTACTGAATACCTTCTTTGCTTTGGTCTTTACTGCTCAGGCCAGCCCTCAGGAGTCCCAGACTTCAGAGGTAAGAGGGAAAGTGTGGACAAAGGAAGACTTCTCCTTGGTTGAGGAGTATCAAGTTAGAGTTCAATTAAGTAAACTGGATATCCACAAGTCCATGTGTCTCGATGGGATGCACCCAAGAGTGCTGGGGGAGCTGGCGGAAGTCATTGCTGGGCTGCTCTCCATCATCTTTGAAAGGTCCTGGAGAACAGGAGAGGTGCCCAAGGACTGGAGGAAAGCCAGTGTCACTCCAGTCTTCAAAAAGGGCAAGGAGGACCCAGAAAACTACAGGCCGGTCAGCATCATCCCCATCCCTGGAAAGATGATGGAACAGCTTGTTCTAGGCATCAGGTGGGTGTCAGGAGGATGGGGCCAGACTCTTTTCAGTGGTGCCCAGTGACAGGACAAGGGACAATGGGTACAAACTTGAACATAGGAAGTTCCATCTAAACATGAGGAGGAACTACTTTACTTTGAGGGTGGCAGAGCACTGGAACAGGCTGCCCAGAGAGGTGGTAGAGTCCCCATCTCTGGAGACATTCAAAACCCACCTGGACGTGTTCCTGTGCAACCTGCTCTAGGTGAACCTGCTTTGGCAGGGGGGTTCAATGAGATGGTCTCCAGAGGTCCCTTCCAACCCCTATCATTCTGTGATTCTGTGGGTGACTGAAAGAAAACCTAGTAACATTAGCAAGGCTAGGTGGCTCAAATTTGAACTCAGAATGACTTAACAAACAGATTCTAACAATTATGTTACTATACCCTTGTTCTGATGCAGGTGGCTCTGGAAAATGCTTGGCAGCAGGTCAGCTTTTTTCCATTATAATTCTTTCCTTATTCTGTTGTATTATAAATTTTTCTAATATTCTTTTCTTCAAAATTAAACAGAAGATATTTGAGGCAAAAGCATTTTATATGTTCAGCAAGTTAGTTCTTATGTGCATCCTTTCAGGCTATGGTTCCACAGTTATTAATACTAATCTTCTACATACTGTATTGTCCAGCAGGATCCATATCAGATGGAGAGATGTGACTGCATTTATGTTTAATTTGCCACGGTACATAATAAGGAATTCCTGCTGACATTATGCTTTCAAACTAACTCTATGTTTACATAAGAGAACATATAACAAAAAATATACTGTTTTTTTAACAAATCTGAATTAGCAAAGAAAACATACACTAGTTCTGTACAGGTGACCACAACATTCTTATTCTGGAGTTAGTATCCCTAAATTTGGATTCATTGTATCTTTGAACCACATTCTCAAACTCCATTGACTTTTTTGTTAAGAAGAGCAGAGGTCATCTTGATTGGGTAGTGCAGAGCAAACCAGAGTGTCCAGCTTTGCCTGAAACTCATTTTGGAAACTTCTAACGAAAATTGAATCCTTACTGTTTCATCAGCTGTGATAAGTGAAAGAAAATAAAAAGTTTATTGAAGGGTATCAGGTTAAACACCTTTACGTTTGGGGACTGTACGATAGCTCAAATCTTATAGTACCTTAAGAAAGATCTTGATGAGGTTTCTTAAAAATCAAATGAAGCAACAAATCCCTTAAATCTGGTGATAGGTGTATGCTTACTGTGATTTGTAGCCCTACATGCCCCCATGATGACAGTGTCTACTATTATACTTTTGTGAAAATAAAACAGTGGATGAAAAAGGCAAAGGAGAAAGCACATGAACAAACTTCTGGGTTTTTTTCCCTGTAGGGGGACTGAAACTTGCTTGAGATGTAGAACCAGAATGAAAAGTTTCGAAAAAAGTTTTAGATCACTGATGACCTCTATATCAGAAGTGAAATATTGGTTCTACTTAGGACTCATAAGAGATCTGATGCAGACGACATGCATATCTACATATCTACAGGTTTTACCTTCTTATTAAATAAACTTGCCACTGGCAAAAAACACCATTAGCGATACCAGTGGCCTATTTAAATGTGTATAGAGAATTTATCTATTTATACATTAATTTATCAATAAGATATTAGTACAGAAAAATCTATTTAATATGTGTAGTTTGCACTATGAGAAGTTGTTAGCATTGGGAATTTCAATTAATAAAGTTGAACTTTTTATAAATACAGCTAAGAACAAGCCCAATTCATCATCATTGCAGAAAATCACTTGGAATAAGAATCACTTTTGGTTTTCTGAATATAATTTGTCCTTGAACAAACTTGATCATCCGTTGAAGTACAACCTATTGGTGACAATCGTCATTAGCACAAATAAAACCACAGGAAAATATATCTGAATGCAAGAAAAAACACTTTTACTGTAAAGGTGGTTGAACACTGGAAAAGGTTGTCCGGGGAGATTATGGAGTCTGCATACCTGTAGATATTCAAAATTCGACTGGACACAGTCCTTGGCAATCTGCTGTAGCTGACCCTGCTTGAGCAGGGGGCTGGACAAGATGAACTCAAGAGGTCCCTTCCAACCTCAACCATTCTGTGATTAGTAACAAATCATGGCCTTTTCCTTGTTAGTTACTCAACTGAAAAGGAGTAATAATTTAGCAAAAGAAATCATATTGTCTGTGAACTCTGACTACCAGGCTTACACCTTAAGCACTACTTGTCCAAGAGAAGGGCAAAACCAAATCCATGGTGAGTATATTTGTGAGTATATTGACTAGGATCCCTTGATTTTTCATGTGGACACCTGAAACAGATTAATAAGTACAAGCATTTCAGGAAGGATTCCTGTTCCCTGAGAACATCCAGTTTAAAAGTTAAGGACTTTGTCTAAATGGGTCATTGAGACTCTCTAAAATCAGTGGGGGATTACTTTTAAAGGGAAATTAATACCAATATAAATAGGGAGGGAAATAGAGATAGGATAAATCAGCCTCCAGAGGCGTTGATCTCTCCTTACTGTGGAAGAAGAAAAGACCAGCTTAAACTATATCATCTTAAACTTTTAATGCTTTTAGACGACAGATGATATTGTTGTCCCAAAGCGGGGTCGTTTACATGGTGTGCAGATGACAATATACACACAGAGTAGAGGTATTATTTATTTATTTCATTTCTGCAGAGATGAGTGTTGGGTGGTAATCCACAAAGCTAGCACACCAGTCTAAAAACTCTTAAGAGTATTTATACGGTTCAAAACACAGAAATACACACCCTTAATTATAATTATTGGTTAGTAACTCATCTTAACAATTTCTATTGGTTAGTACAGTCTCTTTCTTTCATTTAAAGTTACAAAGTCTTTTAATTGATGTGTGCATGCTCCAGCACCATTGGGGGGGTAGTCCAATTCAGTCTCCAATTCAGTTGGTGGTCATGATCTCCCACTGCCACTTTTACCTTTCCCCAATTGCTGCAAATTTTTGTTGACTTTATGCCTTATCCAGCAGCTGTCTGGTTTTTAGCTGGTTTTGGCTTCTGTGGTGCGATGTTCCTTGTTATCAGCCTTCTGTTTTTCTTCAAGGGTATATTCATTAGCAAGGCACTGTTTATACTAAATTTCTAGTTTCACAGGACCTTGTGACCTTTTTACAGCTTTTTATTCTTACTTAGTGGGAGAGTCTACCTTCTAAAATATATTCTACCTTTTTAAAAGTACATCCTACCTTCTTAAAGTACATCAGTATGTCTATACTCTTTTCCTATTGACCCCCTACAGAACTCCTGGGCTTTGCCGTGTTTTTTTGTTGTGATTTCGTTTGGTTTTTTACTGCCTTTTAACTATTAAAAAAATTAGAACAGTCCTGTTCATATTCAGGATTCGTATAAATACCAAATTTTTATCAAACCGCTGTGAGAGTGTTTCCTCTTTTATGACTTCTGTTTTGTCCTAATGAGTTTCCCAATATGATTGTGTAGTCTACTATTTTTAATGTGCAAAATGCTTGGGTCTATATTCAGGTCGAATACTCTTTTAGTACATAAATAGGAGTGGGACAATATTTTATAATCCTTCAGTACTGAAATCTCTCTTGGAAGTTGCTAGTGGAGTGGATGTGCTAGAGTTTAAAATTAGGGACAAGACTTCTAATGTTGCTCAAATAAATGTTTTAAGTACACAGATGGGTACAGGTAGGAAAAGTATTTTTAGTCAAATAATTATGAAAAGAAAGAAATATCAAAATATTTCATGCCTTCAGTTTGTGTTCTTCCAAGCATTAATACGAAAAAGAATAATGAATTTGTAAAAGTCTTAAGTTTTTCAAGTGTGTCAAGTTAAACGGTTAGATTCTGACTGGCATTCAAATTACTTAAATATTGTTTTAAAACCTTCAAATTTGACTGACATGTTTCCTAACTAGTGTAAGAACTGTAAGCAAAACTTCTGTGAGATTTTTTTTGCTTTTCATTCTTGATATAATATATTTTTTTTTTTATTTTAAACAACAAATGATGGTAAATAGAAATTTCCCTGAAATATTGACTTTGTGTAATCCCACCATCAACAACCTTACCATAAGTATCAGGAAAGCTGAAACACTCATTATTTACACAGCTTTAGGATACACCGGAACTTTATGGGTCCTCCGGCAAATGCTATGATGAGTTAATTGATGATTTGCAAGGAAATGATTCATGTTAAGCTTTCATTTCACTTATAACAATAGTATAAGAGATTACATTAGTATTGCTTCTAAACAATGGGTAAATGCCATGCCTAGCATTGTGTGCAAGCTTATTCAGAGTAATTAACAGGTGTGAATTGCTTTTGCTGGGATAAGCCTCCCACTGTGCAGCCCTTTTGTTGGCTGCAGGCTGCTTTCCTGCTGTATTACTGCTTCTAAATGAGTTTAATGTAGGATTTTACATATGTTAATTCTTTGTACACTTGCTTATTTTTAAAGTAGTTGAGGCGATAACAGTGAATCTCTTCAAAAAGCCTGTATTTCTGCAAGTTTCTGATTACCTTGCACCACCCTAACCTGTTTCGTGTTTCTCTTTTCAGCAGGGTCCGATTCATTTAGAAGGAACTACTGTAGTAACTTGTAGGAGCATCAATCTGACTCCTTAACTGCAAAACCAAAGCTTATTCTGACGCTTAGAGAATCATAAATCTGCTGCACTGGGTTCTTTACCGAGAAATATATAAGAAAAGTACAGACAGTACAGACAAGCCTATGGACTTCTGTATCTGTAGGCTCCACCAGCTCTGAAATGAAATTTTTAATTTTGGCTTTGAAATTCTCATACATCTTTGCAAATCCCAATTGGGGTCATCTGTAAAGACATGAAAGAAGTCCTGAGTTGTAAAAAGTTCGAGGGTTTAGAAAGTCAAATAAAAAAACCCCCAAACTTCTTGCAGGTCCGACATGAATTACTATTTCTCTATCAGTAGACTGTATATGAATTCCATCCAGGGATTTCTTTATAAAAATCTCTGATTAAAACTTGTCCATAATTTTTTTTCTATTGTTTCTGTTCTAAATTTAATTGAGGAATGACAGGTCCAGATATAGAAATCAGATGAACCAGTGTCTTTTCCCTATATCGCTGTTTCACATAATTTATGTGTTACGGGATTGTTTAAAATGGTTTTACATTTTATAATGACATCATAAGAAAAATTAAAATGTCATCTTAGTTGATTCTGTTTTTTCAGTTAATACAACCAAGATGGCAATTGACTTCAGCTATTATAAAAATAAATGTTTTACCGTATTTTATATCTTTTGCCTTCTTTGTTAATATAGGTCTAAGCACTTCTAGAGAGTTATATTTCGTATGTTTATAGACAGAGAAACAGTTTGACAGTGTGATCTCTTGTATAGCATCAAAAATTTCCACGACAGAACTGAAAAGTTGGCCTAGCTAGGAGAAGATTTTGTGTGTAGCCTTCAAACTTCTTTCAATGAGGCCTTGGGACAAGCAGTTATCCTTAAATTTTCTAACTCTGCCTCATTGTGCTGATGACTTTTTCTGCCACCTTAGAAAATCCAGTTTGAAACCTACAAGTACAGATACATGATATTGTTTGGTGGTTTTTTTCCCCTCCAAGCTACTATAACATCGGTAATTTCATGTGGCTGAAAGCCTGATGTTTTTGCTGATGTGTGGGAGATTCCAGGGCATCTGCTTTCCACTGGTACCTCTGGCATCCATAAAATATTGTCTTCTTGATTTTAAAATATATATGGACTTTCTGTATTCTGATATAGATAAAATGCTTATTCTTTCTCCTTTTGCCATATAAGAACCTGTACCACAGCAGAATTAAATTGTTTCTGTCATTCATCAAAAATGTTGAAAGAAATTAAATGTATTGTCCTTTCTTATATATTAAGTATTTTATTTTAGATCTTATTATTTGCCAAACTATGGAAAACTATAGCATTTTTATATGGAGAAAGAGCAACTCTGAGTTACTACTACCCTCAGGTTTCCCTTTTTGGAGAGAAAAATATATTTATGACACATTGTCTTCTTCCATTTTTAATGGAGTACTACATTCTTGCTCCCTGTACACTTCAAGCCATCAGTCAGTGCTAGAGGCAGAAGCTGAAGGGATACTCATCCGACTTCAGGTTTTTTGTCATTTCTGGCTTCTGTGTTTTTCAATATGGTTATCAGGTATCATGTATGACTGATCGTCATACAGTTTAGGCATAAATCTACAAAAATGCTGTAACCTGGACAAAGTACTCAAAACTCCTTGGCAAGACAGTTAAAATGTTGATCTAAATGAGGTCACAGATATTCAATTAGGGTGTTGAATTCCTCTTAAAAGAGAAAATTCTGCCTGCCTGGAAAGAAGCTATTGGTTTGTTTAACTGGAGTCTAATTGTACTCTTGGATTGTCTGTATTTGATAATACAGAATCTAATTAAAAAATGCATATGGTATCTCTTTCCCCCCCTCTTCCAGCCCAGAGTTCAGTTAGTAACTAGCATTATTCTTTAGTTTATTCCTAACTACATCTCACAGAAATTCATCAATACTTGTCTGAATTCTGCAGGGAATTATTTCTTATATTGTGTTTCAACACTTAGAAAATTAACACGCTGTCTCAACAATTCCACACTTGCACTGGTAGAGTTGCATTATGAAGAGAAAAGAGTTGCTTGTTAATTTACATAAGTGAGATCTGTAGCAATTCACTGAGTTTGGAAAACAGAATGTAACAATTCTATCTGCAGAAGTTATTAAAACCTCTTCAGCTATTGGGTGCCAACACCTAAACTGCGAGGCCTATCCCATGCCTTGTGCCTCCTGTTTGGTCACACCCCTGCTCTGTACTGCTGACCCAGAAGTGGAGCCATGTACTATGGCTGGCTTCTTCCCAGGGAAATGGAGACAGAGATGGATGTTCTCCACCTCTCCTCTCCTGTTGGCAGTGATCCCACATATTTCTCTCCTCTTCCATGTGATTCTTGTCTGTCTGGTGAAGTTTTCCCTCAGTAGACTAAAAGATAGGTTAGTATTCATTAACTAAAAGTAGCAAATCTTAATCAATCTACTACATTCTTGCTCCCTGTACACTTCAAGCCATCAGTCAGTGCTAGAGGCAGAAGCTGAAGGGATACTCATCTGACTTCAGGTTTCTTGTCATTTCCGGCTTCTGCATTTTTCAATATGGCTATCAGGTATCATGATGATGAGTTCATTAAAGAGAAAAGGAGAAGAGAAACTATTGTCTGTTCTACCAAAATCCCTTGATATTAGCTAGAAATCTCTACTTTTCATCAAACAGTTTTACTAATATTATTGGGCACTGCGATATAAATCTGTATTCGTAACATTATAAAGAGCTCAATGTGTGGCTGATGCATCATATGCATTTCTCGCCTTTTTAAATTGATCCTGGTTGCTTGTTCTAAATAAGAATACCCAATGCAATGTAGTCACTGTTCCTTTGTGACTTCTGCATGCTAATATCACTTTTGGAGGAAAAGGCCCTCCTTGATATGCACCAAAATGCCTTTATTATAAGTTTGAGAACATCCTTTATGCTTTTTGCTGTCTTGCAGTAAAGGGAAAGAAAACTTAAATACATTGTCTGTCTCCTCTTGAACGCATATACTCCATAAGCAGCTACCCACGCTTGCTCTTTAAGGCCAAATGTTTTGAACTCCTGAAGAGCTTTCATACTGAACAGATTTTCTAATACTCTGATAAGTTCTAACTTTTGAAGAATTTGAATACATATACAGTGACTGACACTGGACAAAGCTTTTGTAAATATGCCTTTACTCAACATAAAGACTATGAATGTAGATTTATTACTATTGCCTTTATTTATGTTTAATTAGCCTCACGCTTAATAACAGTTCATATATTTTTCAGACAATGTTCATGTGTTGATACTTAATTTACAAAAGCTGTATATTCTGACTAGAAAAAACAGGAAAGCAAGCTGTCAGAAGTATGTTCCCCCCCCTTCTTTTTCATTTACCTTACTCCTTCACCCCCTTACTTTGTCTGTTTATAAGTACACATATTATATTCCAAGTACTGCAGAAGAGATTTATCAATAATGGCTGTTATGTTAAAATGATTTCGTCTAGATTTATCCATGTTTTGGTTGGGATCACCACAAGGAAATACTTTATGAAATTATTTCACTGGCTGAAATTGTCTCAGAACAGATCATCTATAGTCAAAGCCATACGGAATATTCCAAAATGTTTAGGCAATCAGTAAATTACTCATTAGAACATTTTTCCAATCCCATGATCTCTTTTGGGCAATGAACATCATCAAGAAGTATTACCATGAGAAATACAGAAGAGAGAGATTTGTTTTCAACAGAATAGAGTGCTTTTGTATTTAGAATCATAGAATGGTTAGAGTTGGAAGGGACCTTAAAGATCATCTAGTTCCAACCTCCCTGCTGTGGCCAGGGACACCTCTCACTAGACCGAGTTGCTCAGAGCCCTGTCCAACCTGGCCTTGAACACTTCCAGGGAAGGAGCATCCACAACTTGTCTGCACAACCTGTTCCAGTACCTCACCACCCTCCCAGTAAAGAATTTCTTCCTAATATCTCATCTAAATCTCCTCTCTTTCAGTTTAAAACTGTTACCCCTCGTCCTGTCACTACACTCCCTCATAGAGAGTACCTCACCATATTTCCTGTAAGCCCTCTTCAGGTACTGGAAGGCTGCTATAAGGTCTCCCTGGAGCCTTCTCTTGTCCAGGCTGAACAATACCAACTCTCTCAGCCTCTCTTCATAGGAGAGGTGCTCCAGCCCCCTGATCATCTTCGTGGCCCTTCTTCGGACTCGCTCCAACAGGTCCATGTCCTCCTTATTTTGGAGGCTCCAGAGCTGGATGCAGTACTCCAGGTAGGGTCTCACGAGAGCGGAGTAGAGGGGCAGAATCACTTCCCTCAACCTGCTGGCCACCTTTCTTTTCATGCAGTCTAGGATGCAGTTGGCTTTCTGGGCTGCGAGCGCACATTGCCGGGTCATGCTGAGCCATCCACCAACACCCTCAAGTCCTTCTCCTCAGGGCTGCTCTCAATACATTCTCTGCCCAGCCTGTATTTTGTGTATTGATAATGGAGCTTATAAACATTTTGCTGTTTTTCAGATTTTGAAAGGGAAATCATATGTGCGTGTGTGTGTGCCTCTGTTGGAAGAGGGATTATCTTTATTACGCACGCAAAAAATGTATCCTGCATAATAAAAATACTGTCACTAAGCAAAAATATCCTACGTTTCATTGTCATCATATTACATTGTCAATATATACTACTGAATTTTAAATCTCATTCTCAATTTCTCTTCTCATTTCCTCATCCTGTTTAAATCCCACTGTACTCTGGAAGATGGTATAAAAGTTGCTGCCAAATACAGTCATAAAAACTGAAAAGGGAGAGAGAAATTTTATCTTTCATAAAGATTCTTTTCCTAATATTTGAAGATGTCCTTTATATCCATCATAATATGTAGCTACTAAGACTGGACACATCTATTGGCAAGTGGTTAGTAGCTGAATTTAAAATATGATATTCAGGGAGAGTGGAAATACGCTGGATGGAATGTATCTCTGCAAAGACTGAAAATCCTTTGGAGAATCTCAGTAAGTTACCAGCTTGTTGTCATATTTGTAAATAAACAGAATTATTTTTATAATAATTCAGCTGTGTGTGACATTTATTTTAGCTGGAGATCTAAAGAACAGCTTTAGGGCTGAGCAGTGACTATATAAATATAAACACTGAGACAAACAGGCATATTTCCTCTCTATATCGTAAGAGCACATGTTGTATCACTGCCAAACTAACAAGCTTTGTATACAAGAGAATGTCTTTTCTTTTTTTTTTTTTTTTTTTTTTAAAAAAAAGTCACTGACCTTATGAGCCTCTGGCATTCTTCTTTGATGAAGAGATTTTTCCTATCTGGACTGCACAGAAAATTTTTTTATGAATAATTGCTCAGTACATCCATTCTTTAAAGTTGCCGTATTGTACTGGGGTAATCAAGTGTCCCATTCCAACTCAGTTTGATTTATTGGGCCAAGCAGAATTATTGATTGTAGGAAGAAAAATATAACATTTTCCAGTACTTTGAATGTAAATCAATTTAATTTTAGAATGTGTTTCGAATGCAATTTTGTGTGGAGGAGTTGTTTGTTTTCTGTATTATGGCAGGTGTGTGTTCTCCAACAAATTTATATTTCAGACATTGTGTCCTGTAAGTATTACTACTGAAAGCTGTGGAAAAACTCTGATCTCAGTACTGCTGGTGGATCAGTGTATTTTTTTGACCCTGGCAGAGCCAAACTAAGCTTGAGCAAATTCTGACTGAGGCATGACTTATTTCTACTATAGGATTGATCTTATGATTACTGTTTATTATGTAAGTTTTCAGAAGCACAGTTAGCTTTTACTGCATTCCATAGCCATATCAGTGTCTTGATAAGTGGGTAGAGGAGTGTGTATATGGCATTAAGTAAGTGGTGGTAAGAATAAGCAGAAAGTAGCCTAGGCACCAAGTCTTCCATGAACCAGTTAAAAGTATTCTTCATACAGAGTGGAGGCACTTAGCAAGTTCTTAAAACTCCTAGGCTGTAGCACCCCTTATCTGTCTCTCCTCTAGCTATAGAATTGCTCCAGGTACATTAGCTTCCCAGGTTTGCTGCTACAAATATCTTGTCAAGGCATGTAGATACCTCCATACATTATAATGTCACAAAATGCTAGTTTTATAGGAGAACACTGAGGGCAGAAAAGCTTGAAACTAAAATAAAAATGGAAAGGCAGGTCTAGAATTGGAAGATCAAAATCAACAGTAATGGACCTGTACAATTCAGAACAGAATTGTTTTAGTGCTTTTCCTCAGTCTTCTCATTTTCTTACAGAATGCTTACTGGTGTATATCTAATGAAAAATTCTAGTACACAAACATAGTCAATGATGGGAGTCTATATGTGACAGGATGGACCACCATACAGCTTCTTTCTTAGGCAGGTTTATTGGCTTCTTGCATGGGGGCAATTGATTTTTAGAAAGGCTGAAGAACTATGGTCTAGTCATACCTAGATGTGTTCTCTAACAGGCTATCAGATATGAAACAAGATGTTTATCCCAGGCCTAGAGACATACGTTTCTAAGCAGTATCCTGCAGCCAATCTGTTCCATTGCTACATAGATCCTAAGGACAACCCTAAAAGGAATGACTGAGTTGTGATACCAAATAGAAAGATTTAACACATGACCAAATTTTTGTTGCTATCATCTGCTAGAAAGGAGCCAATAACCTGAGAATTTGCAGTAGTCTCCAACCTGTGGTTTTGAGGAGCCAACTGAACTGCTGTTGTACCTCAAAAATTTGGCATTTTTATTCTCTTCTGAACTGAGGGTCTGTATAAATTGCAGTGTAGCCAAAGCAGAGGCCTATGACATCTATAAATTATAAGTTGACTAAGTAGGGTAAAATTAATATTAATGTGCCTTGAACATAAATATAAGCATACTAAAGTTGTGTCACTAACAACAGCATATAAGTACTTCATAAGACTGTCATAACATAGCCAGACACAAAGGATAAATGTTTCAAATAGGCATATGAGACAATGTGACCACAATAACATGTGAATCATCAAGGGCCAAATATCAGGTCATATAGTATTCTATACTCATAACTAATTTAGCATATAAATGTTTTGTAATGAATGAATTTAGTAAATTTTGGTTTAAAATGTAATACTTATGTGATGTATCAGTCCTCTACACTTCCATCACAGTGATATCTAATTCCCTGATACATACATTACCTAATTTATATTTGCTTGCAACAAGAATGTCAAGAGACATTTTGTTACCTGCTTTCTGTTTAAACCACTTCACTACATTATTCAGTTATCCTTATTTTCACACACTTAGAGTTGTGCTTTTTGGCCTGGCCTTCCCATTTCATTATTAGTGGCATTCCTCTTCAGGAACGGCAAATTTCCTTCCCTTGCAGTAATATGTTTGACTAAAATAATAGGTGCTACAAAAAGCAGAAAAGTGCAACAAGAATTGTAGTCTCTTTTATATCCTGCAGTGTGATGATGATAATAGGAAAGATAGAAAAAATTCTTAACTAGTAACTCTTCAGTCATAGATCACCTGGGTCAGGACAGTGTTGCTGACAGATTTCTTTAAGAAAGGCACCTTTGAGGAAATGAAGACCTTTTATTCCTGTTAGTGATAACTGTACATTGTAAGGAAGATTACTGTTTCTTGCCTCTCTGTGTTAGCAGGCATGAATGATGACAAAGCATGAAGCCTAATAAATAGGAAAGCGGCTATTTTGTAAACACTGGGGATGTGGAACACTCTCCCTCTACTGCTGCAACTGTTTGAAAAATGTGTTTAATAAAGCCTCACACGTTTTTAAACTGATTAGGATTTTAAGGCACAACTCAATAGCAAAGGTCCAAATCACTGAGCATAGTAGGAGGTTGTATGTTCAGCTTCTTAACTAAGTCATCAATCGCTTTAGAAGAGTTGTTGGAAGGCTGTATAAAACTAGAATGTGCTGTGTTTTGTGCCTCTTTGTCTTCCCACAAAGTATATGTATGCCTCTATGGATCTCATGGCCTGCTACTGAACAGAATGACCATCCGGTCAGACACATTTTACCACATGCTTCCTTATGACCACAGTTTATTGACACTTTTAAGCTTAGACTCTGCTGAGTAAGTTTGTTATGCAATATGCTGTAATCTTATGTTTTGGAAACGATGCTTTCCAAGTTCCCAATGTCAAAAAAAAAAGGTACACCTAATTAGAAGTGTGTCATGCAATTTGTTCTTACTGCTTTCATTTTCTTTAGTTATGCCTGACACTATTTGCTCTCTGCTCCCAAAACATGGGATCTCCTCCCCATTCCACTTATCATTATTCTTGTTTCTTCAGGTAGATGTCCCACCAACTTGCAATCCATAGTCATTGTCTTTTCCTTTGTCTGGCAACTTTTGTCACTTGTATGCTTTCTGTGTGCAAATACACCTGTCTGTCCTTTTGGTGGTCACATTGCTCAGAGTTATGTAAAATGCCTATAGATGGCATCTGGCTATGCCATCACAGTGTTGTAAAATACCTGTATAGAGTTATTAGCAACGTACACTTATATTTGGGTTCAAGGCTTACTAATACCAATTGCATCCTACCTAATGCACTTAAAATTTATAGGTGTCACAAGTCTTAACTTTGGATGCATTCCTGATGCCTTTTCATTTCAAAAGGTATTTAGATGTCTAGTATCTGCTGACATACATATGTTAAAAACATGTCTCTCTTGCTCAGATTTTCCAATACGGCTTCTTTTTATAAGCACTAAATGATACTACACATATAGCTAACTATCCTAGGATTCCTGTTGCCTAACTTTAGCTTAGATTAGATGTCTTATTTTTAGATGACTACTCCCTTATGCTTCATCCATAGTCAAGAAATGATTCATCTCTTCCTAAAATGGAAGTCTCAAGTAGGTGGGCTTCATCATAAGTAACTACCACTTCAACTGAAAAAAAAAAAAAATCTAAATTTGATAAAAAAGGACAGAACCATCCTTAAAAGGGGATTTATAAGGTTTTCACCCCTTTCCAGAGCAAACCAAATTATATGTAAAATTAGACTACGTGTTATAAAATTCTCTATCATTTGATGTGTGCTAATGCTCAATTTCCATTTTTACACTCAATAAATCAAATGCTATGCTATTGCAAAAGGCAGATCAATGATAATTCTTTTTTAGGGCCTATAAAATGGAGCCATAATTAACCCTTACGGAAAGTACAGACAACTAGTTTGGTAAAAAGGGAACTGCTGTCAAACTGACTCGAATTTCACACTAATGCAGAGACTGAAAAGTTTGATTCATTTGTTGTCTTGCAGGTACCACTGTTACTACTGCTGCTGGAATATTTGATTAAAAAAAAAGTTAAGAAAAGGTTGCACAGGGGATCTTTTTCACAAAATGAGTATCATGAAACGTTGCTAGCTTTGCATAGTGGCTGACAGAAAAAGAATATATTAATTAATATCCTAGGACATTAATAGCCTAGGAAAAATTATTGAGGATGTATCAGGTTTAAAGTACTTATGTTACTACTGTCTTTTAAAACTTGAATAAGAAAAACCTGTAGGTTGTATTATCTTTTAATGCAGTTCTGTAGTTCAGCTACCATTTTACAAAACCCGAAGAATTCTAGATCATCTCCTCCAAACTCAGGAGAAGTGCAACCCAATAAAGAGGAAGTCAGGCAGAAACACCAGGAGACTTGCATGGATGAACAATGAGCTTCTTGGCAAACTCAAACACAAAAAGTGAGTCTACAGAGGGTGGAAGCAGGGCAGGTAGCCTGGGAAGGATACAGAGAAATTGTCCAAGCACCCAGGAACATCTGGGGAACTACAGGCCGGTCAGTCTCACCTCTGTGCCCGGCAAGACCATGGAGCAGATCCTCCTGGAATCTCTGCTGAGGCACATGGAAAATAAGGAGGTCACCGGTGACAGCCAACATGGCTTCACTAAGGGCAAGTCATGCCTGACAAAGTTGGTGGCCTTCAACAACAGAGTTACAGCGTTGGTGGGTAAGGGAAGAGCAACAGACATCATCTACCTGGGCTTATGCAAAGCATTTGACACTGTCCCTCAGAAGATCCTTGTCTCTAAATTGGAGAGACATGGATTTGACAGGTGGACCACTCAGTGTATAATTGGCTAGATGGCCACACTCAAAGGGTTGCAGTCAATGTCTCATTGTCCAAGTGGAGACCACTGACGGGTGGTGTTCCTCAGGGGTTGGTATTGGGACTGGTGCTGTTTAAGATCTTTGTTGGTGAGGTGGGCAGTGGGATTGAGTGCACCCTCAGCAAGTTTGCCCATGACACCAAGCTGTGTGGAGAGGTCAACATGCTGGAGGGAAGGGATGCCATCCAGAGAGACCTGGACAGGCTTGAGAGGTGGGCTTGTGCCAACCTCATGAAGTTCAACCAGGCCAAGTGCAAGGTTCTGCATGTGGGTAAGGGTAATCCCAAGTGCAAATACAGACTGAGCGGAGAATGAATTGTGAGCAGCCCTGAGGAGAAGGACTTGGGGGTGTTGGTGGATGAGAAGCTCAACATGACCCAGCAATGTGTGCTCGCAGCCCAGAAGACCAACAGTTTCCTGGGCTGCACCAAAAGAAACATGACCTTCAGGTTGAAGGAGGTGATTCTGCCCCTCTACTCTGCTCTCATGAGACCCTACCTGGAGTGCTGCATCCAGCTCTGGGGCCTCCAACTTAAGAAGGACCTGTTGGAATGGGTCCAGAGGAGGGCTACAAAGATGATCGGGGGCTGGAGCATCTCTCCTATGAAGACAGGTTGGGAGAACTGGGGTTGTTCAGTCTGCTGGAGAGAAGGCTCCAGGGAGACCTTATAGCAGGTTTCCGATACCTAAAGGGGGCCTAAAAGAGAGATGGTGAGAGACTCTTTATCGGGAAGTGTAGTGATAGGACAAGGGTAACAGTTTTAAACTGAAAGAGAGGAGATTTAGACTAGATATTAGGAAGAAATTTTTTACTGTGAGAGTAGAGACACTGGAACAGGTTGTGCAGACAAGTTGTGGATGCTCCATCCCTGGAAGTGTTCAAGGCCAGGTTGGATGGGCTTTGAGCAACCTGGCCTAGTGGAAGGTGTCCCTGTCCATGGCAGGGGGGTTGTAACTAGATGATCTTTAAGGTCCCTTCCATCTCTAAACATTCTGTGATTCTATGATCATAGCACATTTCATGTTTCGTGTAGCTATCAGCATAGATTATCAGAAAGAAAAGTGAGTATCTTCTAATTTTCCTCTTCTGGGGTGATGGTAAAACTTCAGTTACTTAAACAGTTTCTCTTTTCTTCTTTGTCTGGCTACAGACAGAGATTATAACATGAATGCTTTCTCAGGGGAGAGGATTTTTAGGTACTACTCCAGGAAGGTATTGCAAGCCACCATTTGCTGTTACACTGCTTGTAATTTCAAACAGGACAGAAGTCTTAATTTCTTTGTAACAGTTTGACATGTTTGAATTTCTGTTCTGTTTTACTTTTTGTGATGGCAAATCTTCAGTGCATGAGAGTCTCCATTGAATCTGGTTTGTGAATTGTACAAAACTTAGCAGACATTTGGTGAGTAAGTGTAGTGACTCTTCCTTACCTTCCACGGTGTTAGGATAGCAAGGTGTTCATTCTTGACTTTGATATGAATTTTACCTTTCAGCTCATATTGGCATAGACATTTGTAGCATAAGCATTAGGGACAGTATGTACAGGGAACAAATTTGAATAGCATGAAAGCACAAGGAGGAATTGCAGAAGGCTTTGATGGCATCCGGTCCAGCTTCTCAGGACACACAGATATAAAAAATAGGAGAGAAGCCAAAAAACATGGGGCAGGCTCTTCTTCTTTTCATTCCTGTTCTTCTAGGCATATTTCATTCTGCCTACCTAACTCTTCTCTCTGAAAGTCTCATGAAGATTTTGGTTTTCTTTTTTTTTTTTTCTTTCAGGTCACTTTTTTTTTTGGCTTCTGTATGAATTGTTTAAACTCAGATAAGGGCTGCACCAATTCCAGATAAACAAAATTAAAATCACATTTAAATATCAATTAAAACTTATCGATTTTTTTATCAGTATTATTAAGTATATTGCCTATGACTTTTTAGGAATTAACAATGACCAAATCATATGCCTTAGGTCCATATAATTACCAAGGCTGTCTCAAATTCTGTGTTTAAAATATGTGACCGAGTTGAAAGTCCTGAAGGCAATTTTAAAAGAATGTAATTGCATTAGAATTCTTTACAATTTCTTATTGTCATTGCAATGCATGCTGTCAAATATGCCTTTTTATGTCCACTGAAAATAACAATCAACATGGAACACTATACATGCAGAGCTGACAAGTACAGATTCAGCCTTGTCTTTTTTCTCAGGGCAAAAGCGTATGAACAAGGTGGGTTGAAGTGAATAAATCCTGTTTCATTTAAATTTTGTGTCTGAAGTGCCAAATGCCAAATTACTAATGTCCTACTTCTTAGTCACATGAATATTCATTCTATTTAGAAAACAAGGGTAGCACCCAGTGTTGAGAAATAATGGTGTTATGTAGCAGAATGTATGTGGACAATGTATGAAAAGTCCAGTAGTTTACTTTCTTTTTAGGTTGTGCATTTACTATTATAGAACCTGCTGATTGCAATCCAGGTTCCTCCTTTAATTGGGCTGCAAATGAATTTGGGACAGTTTCTATGACAAATACTTGGAAGGCACCGGAAGTGTATAACCAAGTAAGTATGCAACTAGAAGGGTCTGAATTAAAATGGAGAGATCGGATATCTCTCCCTGTCACCTGCTTACCTGTTAGGTGCTGAGAATACCTAATGGACATTGTAATACAAATTAACTTCTTCTTCAAAACTCAGGAAGTTTCATGAAAAATGATGGCATAGATGGGATAGAGAAGAGACTAACCTACAGGCAACAGAGTGAAGTGGAGAGATGGACAAATTCAGGTTATAAAATAACTAAGTATGAGTCAAGTCTTAAAACTGATTTTTATACTCAGATCTCATGAAGTATGAGAAACAAAAATGATAAAAAGTTGGTTGTTTCTGACCAGAGTGTGACCCATATGGAAGCTCTTCCTTTGTCTTTTCTCCAGATGTTTCAGTTGAGGAATCTATTATGTTCTGTGTAGTTTTTCATAAATATATCAACTTCACGGTTCTTGTTAAAGCTGATGGGAGCTAACTACCTTGTGTTTCTTGAACTGAGAAGAGCCCATAATCCCTTCTTAGCTAGTATATACTATCAAATGTAGAAGTGTATATTGGACTAATCTGAACACAGCTCATATTCTTAAACAGATTTTAAGTGACTTAGTTAGAACTGTGTGTTTTATGTCATCTTTCAGAGAGAAAAAAAGTCACAGTCTTTTTTTGGTTTCATATTCTGGTAATTATGTTTTCTTGCTGTGATTTGTTCATGGAAAGGACTTTAGTCTTCACCCATGCAAGACAAAAAATTCTATTGGTTTACAAACATTTCTTTGGTACCTACATAATTTGGCTAACATGCTAGGTCCAATATCATTGGAATGCAACAAATTAATGTAATCGTGGTAAAATCAGTGCTTATCATCCTTATATCAGTAGTTCAGTTTATTTTAACTGTGAAGGTAGTTACCAAATTGCTTGATTAGCACCCAGATTGAAACAGTTAATTAGGTTTTCTACTAATTTAATTGCATGACATATTGAATGAAACTAAAGACTTTCTTCTTACATTTAAATTTTGACACCTGAACAAAAGTTCTCTGCTATTTAGTCATTAAGAAAATGTTCTTATTGATTTCATTTTCTCATGTAAAAATAAAGAAATGAAAGAAACAAAAAACTTAATGAAACTGTTACATACAGTTACCATGGCAACAAAAGTTGCTCAAACCACAGGAGTCTGTTGTAGAATCTTTTAAATATATAATTTTTAATTCTAGTCAAGGCTCTTTAAATATCAATTTTAATATAAAGAGATTATTCTCTCTCCAGTATTACATCAACAGTAATAAACTGAGCATACAATGCAAATTAAAATTAAAAAAAAAANGCTCTCTATAAAAATAAGAATTGGCATGCTACTTTACAGGTGTTGGAAATCTAGGCCTCATTGAGGACCAAACCACTGACACGTGTTATGTTTCTGAATCACTGTTTCTAAAATACGTACAGTAGCATGGTATAGCACTTAACTCTTTAGCATACAACCACCTTAGGGAACTTGGTCTGCATGTGAGCTTCGGTATTAATCTCTTTATTGAATTTAGGTCAAATTTTACTTCTTATAATGGTTTAAATTGTGGAGCTGCATAATCCACAATATACCAGGCAGAAGTCCTGCTTGAAATTCAGAAGGGAGAGAGGGGTTCCTCCAAAAACTTTTAGTTAAAAAACAAAAAGATTACAGGTTCTGCCCCAATGGTAAGAATAGATATTTGGCATGCAGATACAGACTGCATGCTCTAGTTGCAGGGTTTGGATAAGTTAGGCATAGAACAATGAAGTGTGCGTACCACTGGGTGTTAAGAAGTGAATGATAGCTTGCTTTTGAGATACCATATTTTGAAGCCTATTTTAAGAAAACTGTTACTGTAATTTGAAAGTCCTGTGATTTTGTTTGTGATACTCGTTTTCAGTTTTCATCTGCAAGTCTTGATACTAGGTATAATCCTGTTAGTAATTTTTAATATAATCAACAAATACATAAATATAAATGTTTGGTTTTCATAGCCTCAGATATCTTCTGACATACAAAGGGGATATCAGGTAATGGAAAAATCAGTGTTAACCACCTATTAATCATGAGAATAGAGGGTCTGTTTTTCCCTTTCATTTTTTAAGAAAAAAATATAGTCAATCCATCAAAAAGTGTATATTTTAGTAAGCTTGGAAATTAATTATTTTTTTTACCAAAACTTTTGGCAAAAAATTTGCCAAATCCTGGTCTTCAGTATTTCTGTAGTAACAAATATCTGTCCTATCAGGCTGAGAAACTAACATCATACAAATATATTCAGCCTAGGAAAATTTGATACATTGCCTTGGTTTATCTAAGCCACTGCAGTTTGGGAAACTCAGAAGATTCTGATTTTTTTTTTTCTTGCAGCAGATATAGTTGCAATACGGATGAATTTCAGATATGTAGACTAAGTGTCAAGATTAGAAATATTCATGAAATGACAGGTATTACAGATGAAGGTCTGGTTACATGACAGCTTGTGCATTTTAAGAAAAGAGAAAGGAAGAAAGGAAATACTGCCTAGCACCATCAAAGCATAGGTAATGTCCTTCATATGCTAGACTACCTATCTGTCAAGTTTAGAGGTAGAGATATGAACTGAACCAGATGATCTACTAAAATTTCTTCCAAACTTATTTTCTATGACTGATCTACTTTAAATTTTTCTTTCTGACTTCTTTATCAAACACCTCTCTGTAATTGTTCTACATAGCTACTTTTCTATTCCTTTGGACGCTCCAAAGGAAAAAAAAATTAATCTATTCAAATAACAAGTAAAATTACCACCCATTCAAATTAAAGTGGATTTGAGCTCAAGTTAAGGAACAGGATTTTGCCCTTCTTCAGCTGAGAACAAGACACAGTTGAAAAGTTCGTTATGAAATTGTCATATTGATGATGTCCTTGTTCCATGTGTATTTTAAAAGCCAGAAATAAAGATGAAAATTCTGCCAAGATAATTCCATCAGAAAAATCACTTAAAAGACTTTTTATCCTCCGCCTACACCTCTAAGAGAATGAATCTTTCTTTACTGAAGAGGGCTTGTTCTACTCAGTAATATTATCTTTGTCCCCAGGGTAGTCTCTGGCTTTTTGAGCCTGACAGCTCCATCAAAGTTTTCAAATTGCACTTTTCTCTATTTCAAAGCAGAAGATTTTTGCTAAACTCTAATTGGAATCAGCTGACCAGCAGTTCTTAGCCACTGAGTCCCAGTGCTGATGAAGTTTTCATGCTGACCCAAAATACTCACATGAGTATTTTGTATTGTCCTCATTTCTAAACCATATCCATTACAATAGATGTAGGTGTTTGAGTCAGAAATGATCACGTAGGCTTGAGTGGGATAAAAATGACAGCCATTTGGATAAATAATGGTATTTGGAGAGTTCATTGTTGCAAATGATGTGCTAATATACCGAAAGATGTTACTGCTACTTTAAGGAGCATAGATAATAACTTCTAATTCCCTTTTGTGTGTGTGTGTGTGTACAGAAATCACAACAATATGACTAAGCCTTTCAGTGAACTTTAGCTGCTTATGTTCTACTGCATAGACAAAATATTAAAAGTTATGACTGAAGTAAAGCTGCAATTTCTCAGAATCACAGAAATTAGACTCACTTGCACATTGTGGCTGTTTTGCGTTGCCCAGGTGGACTAGGAGGGACCTGGTGGAATTAAAGAAATGTGGTGGGGTTTCTTCATGACTAAAAGTCTTACAGGACACTCATGGCAGAAACAAACCTGATTCAAACCAGAACCCATAGTCCAGAACTTAGAACTGTTCTTGTCTTGTCTTGTCAGGACAGGAGTAGAAACACAATGTCAGACCAACTGTTCACAATTCCAGCCCACATATGTTACAGGTGATTTGTGCTAAACAAGCTACACGTCATTAAAAAAGTTCAAAACAAACTGTTACAGTACAACCAGACAGTTTTTCATTCACGGTGTAGTTCTTTTATATTTTTTTATTTATTTCATACCTCTCCCTTCAGAAGTGTTTAAAAGCGATTGTTTTCTGTCACATCTGCGTGTGAAGTTATGTAACACTGTTTGAATATACGAATCTGATCACTTTTCGTAAGACCTTTTTCCATATTGAGCATCACTCTAACTTGCATGTGAAAAATACTGAAAAGTGTTCTGGTTTGAGGTAAAACAGAACCAATTTTCTGTTCAGTAGTTTTAATTTTTAGCTAAGCCTCTTCTAACTCTCTGAAATTAACAGCATATTGTGCAGAAATTGTTTGCTCTCAGATTGATAAGACCTATGTTTATATGAATGCCAAGGAATGGCATGAGGAGAGGCTCCTGCTTATTCTTATTGTTATAACCAAGGTCAGCTAACTTTGTTATTTGCCCCATTGCAGGGTCAGAAGCAGAAAATGGTAGAGGGGTCACACCTGTGGGGAGGAGCAGACAGGACAGGTGACCCAAAACTGACCAGAAGGGTGTTCCATCCCATTTGCATCATGCTCAGTATAAAAGCTGAGGGATCAAAGGGTCATCCCTCTTTCTTCAATGGCTGGCATCTGAGGAGGACTCTGTCTTTCTGCCTGCCTTTGATCCCAATCCGCGCGTTCCTGAATCCACATCCAGAATTCAGTTCCAGCCCATCGTGGAGTCCAGTCTGGGACTTCCCCAGTGCCTGCCAGTGACATTATTGTCATCCTGGGAGCTTCATACAGTTTTGTATATATTGTATATATTTCCTTATTTTTATTTTTTTTATTATTAATATTTCATTAAAGTAGTTTAGCTCCTTCTAAACTCATAAATCTCTTTATCTCTCTCCCTGCTCTACTTGGAGACAGAGGTGGGAGGAGAGCATCTGTCATCTCGTTATTGGCCAGTCTGGCCCTAACTATGACAGTAAGTACACATATTTGCAATACAAAACTGTATGGTCAAAGTAGGAGGGAAATATTTGAAAATAAAACTTCTGTTCTTGAGATTTGTAATAAACTTCTTCACCGGTTGATCATAATCTATAAATTCATTCTTATAATTACTTTCTTCATTTCCTTCTTTGCCATTATATTGAAGTTCGCATTTTCACATCCAAAGCTCTGCAGAACATTATGTGACCTTATATCTCAGATCTCACTACATTCCTCCTCATTTGTTTGTGCTGCTGTAGTCACTGGTGTCATTACTTCTTAATTTTATTCTCCTATTCTCATTTTTGGGCTTTCTGCTATGCAGTCCCATGCATAGAAAACAATTAATAAAATTCAGTCTTTCCACAGAGACCCAAACTCTACTCTATGGCAAACAGAAGTTTTCTACATATGGACATTTTATAAGAGAATTCTTGATTTTCAACTCCAGGTTGACAAATATCTCAGTCTGTTCACGTTTTATTTCTTTTTGTCTTTTGTCTGAAAATTTTCTTGTCAAAACCAATAATACATACTTCACAGCATACACTTCCAATAGGAAGTTAAATTTCCACAGGTGAAAAATAAGGTGTTTTCACCAAAATGTGAAAACCAATCACTTCCTGTGCTTTATTAATACAGCATCTGGTGTACTTGGGTTTCCACCCCAGGAAGAACAGTTATTACATATCATTAACTTATTCTCTGAGGTGACCTATCATGTAATATATCTTATAGTTTTGAAAGCAGAGAGCTTTACATTGTATTTTAATGTGGGAAAATATGACCATGTCAGACTGTATGGCTAACAAAATATAGAATGGTCACCCTTAGGTCATCAGTTCTAATGTAAGGCAGCTACTGGTGACTAAGCATTGGTGTTACCAAATGACCACCAATTGGACTGTATAAAACTATTTGCATTTCAATGTAGATGTTAACTGACAGGCATTCACTTCACAAAAAAGACTGCCACTGAATTTACCAATCTCTTGTAATTGGTAATCTCAGAAGAGACGCCACAACTGAAAACAGAAGCCCAGAAAGCATTACAATTTTTTCATCAGCAATACAGTTCTTCAGTCAGGACTGAAATACAGTTTACAACTTCAGTGCCCCTTACACACATATTTGATGCAGAAGTATATGAGTTTTGTCTCTGGATCTACAGGTTGGTTCGGATGGTATAATTGATCTTGGTTTTATAGAGTGGCTACGGGTACAAATCACATGCTGTGGAGTATTCTTGTGTTAAATATATATCATTTAGGTACCTAAATTGGGAGATTAATCTACATAGGTGATGTCTGTAGTGAGTAAAAAGGAGAAACTCTTATGAACTAAAATTCAGATTAGCTAAATAAGGATCTGGAGGGACCTGACTTTCTCTTGGCTGCAGAGGGAACCTACAGAGCTTAACAGGTTAATATACACTCAGTAAATTAAGAGCTTAAAATTAGAGCCTCCTGTTTTCCACCAGAATTATTATTTTAATTAATAAATTTAGTAGCTATTTTCATATTTCCTTAAAGCCAGATCCCACTGAATCGAAGGATAAGGATCCTCCCTTATCAATGAGGATAAGAAGTTCAGTCTGATAACACTGTGTCAGAAAGTCTTCACATTGGTAGCTCTAGCCTGTGAGTGGTAGTTTCTGTAAAAATAGTACAACTGTCCCTCATGAATGTTTCAGGATTATAGAAGAGGGAAAAGCTGGGATGAAATTGGGTTAGGAATCAACAGGAGGTATCAGTTATGCTTGCTAACAGTTTCTGTTTATAAGCTGAATAAAGTTGACCAGTTTATTTGAGTTGTGTGCTTTTTAGGTGGCCACAAGTAGAACAAGAAATGTCCTTCTCTTTTGCAGAGATAGTAACCTCTGCTTCCCCATAATTGATATTTGATAATATGCATCATGACACAAAATGCCAATAAATTATAAAACAAATCCTAAGTCACTTTACTTCCTTACTCCTCATCCTTTCCAGAAGATCCCAAGCACCAATCCATTATCTGAATCACCAGGTGGCCTTTTCCTTTGTAGGAATATGAATTTTCTTTGTAATATGAAATATGATTAGTGATCTGTAACAGTACTTATACTACTCATCTGCAAATACAAATTACCTCATTAGTAACAATGAAATCAAGATGAAACTCAAGTTTTGTATGTATTCTGCACCCAGTCCTTTATAGTATAGTAGGTTGGTTGATCTTAGTTATTACAAGTAATTTAAACTGTCCCCATGGAAGTTTACATACTTTGTAAAGCTTGTATAAGTTTATATACTTTGACAAGCCATTGGTGTATTAGACTCCAGTTTATATCTGACCAAGTTAGCATCAGACTAAAGAGAATTAAACAATCAGAGCAGACTCAGAAATCCGAGAAGGACAGTGCTGCAGCCTTTTAGAAGTTCCTACTTCTAAAATTTCAGTAGAAAGTGGAGGGCAAAGGCATAGGACGAAGTTATGAGGGTAATGTCTGCATGATATGATAGTGTCTGTTTCTGGCAATCAGACCACTAGGTACAAACCCTATACAAAACTGATAGTTTCTTATACCTACTGTCCTTTCTGGTAACTCCATGGAGTTACTGTCTGCAAAAAAACATCATAGAATCATCAAAGAATGGTATGGGTTGGAGGGACCCTAAAGATCATCTAGTTCCAACCCCCTGCCATGGGCAGGGACACGTCTCACTAGACTAGGTTGTTAAAAGCCCCATTCAACCTGGCCTTGAACACTTCCAGGGAAGGAGCATCCACAGCTTCTCTAGGCAACCAGTACCTCGCCACCCTCCCAGTAAAGAATTTCTTCCTAATATCTCATCTAAATCTACCCTCTTTCAGGTTAAAACTGTTACCCCTCGTCCTGTCACTACACTCCCTCATAAAGAGTCCCTCACCATCTTTCCTGTAGGCCCTCTTCTGGTACTGGAAGGCTGCTATAAGGTCTCCTCGGAGCCTTCTCTTGTCCAGGCTGAACAATACCAACTCTCTCAGCCTCTCTTCATAGGAGGGGTGCTCCAGCCCCCTGATCATCTTTGTGGCCCTTCTTCGGACTCGCTCCAACAGGTCCATGTCCTTCTTATTTTGGAGGCTCCAGAGCTGGATGCAGTACTCCAGGTAGGGTCTCATGAGAGCGGAGTAGAGGGGCAGAATCACCTCCCTCAACCTGCTGGCTACTCTTCTTTTGATGCAGCCCAGGATGCAGTTGGCTTTCCCCTTTTCCAATCAGCAGGAACTTCACTGTGCTGCCACGTCTTCTCAAATATGATGGATAGTGGCTTAACAACTTCATCTGCCAGTTCCCCAGGACCCACAGATGAATCTTATCAGGTCCCATGGGCTTGTGTTCCTTAGGTGGTCTCAGACTTGGTCTTCTCCTAGTCCTCATTCTTGCAGTTCTTGCCTTTTTTCTTTGTCTCAGGTGATGTGGCTAGAGTACTTGATGGTGAAGATTGAGGCAAAAAAGGCATTGAGTACCTCAGCCTTCTCCATCTCCCAGGTAAACAGGTTTCCTATTTCCTTCCAGTGAGGGCCCACATTTTCCCTAGTCTTCCTTTTATCACCAACATACCTATAGAAGCTTTCTTGTTGCCCTTAATGTCACTGGCCAGATTTAACTCTATCCGGGCTTTAGCTTTCCTAACCTGATCTCTGGCTGCTTAGACTATGTCTCAGTATTCCTCCCAGGCTACCTGTCCTTGCTTCCATCATCCATAGGCTTCCTTTTTAAGTTTGAGTTTCTCCAGGAGCTCCTTGTTCATCCACACAGGCCTCCTGACTTTTTTGCCTCTTTGTTGGGATGCATCACTCCTGAGTTTTGTTCAGGTGATCCTTGAATATTAACCAGTTTTCTTGGGCCCCTCTTCCCTCCAGGCCTTTATCCCATGGTACTCTGCCAAGCAGGTACCTGAAGAGGCCAAAGTCTGCTCTCCTGAAGTCCAGGGTAGTGAGCTTGCTGTGTGACCTCATCACTGCCATGAGGATTTTGAACTCCATCATCTCATGGTCACTGCAGCCAAGGCTGCCCTTGAGCTTCACATTCCCCACCAGCCCCTCCTTGTTGGTGAGAACAAGGTCCAGCATGGCACCTCTGCTCATTCGCTCCTCTATCACTTGGAGAAGGAAGTTATCATAAATGAATTCCAGGAAACTCATGAAATTGAACAATGAAAGGGGAACATTGACAAGAATAAGTGTCTTCTCTGCTTCTCTTCTATAAACCAATTTAGGTATCTGTTTCATGAGGAGACCATTTTCAGTACATCTCACCTCTCAAAATCTTCCCACAGTCCTGGGAACCAACAAAAAAAGTGAAGCCCAGACTTTGTGGCTGTACTTAGCTGTGCACATGGTTGCAAGAGGCAAGGTTTGTGATCAAACAAATTTCTTCTCAGAGTTTTACTCTACTTTGAGGGAAAAAATACTGAAATTGCCTGAAGAAGTTATGCCAATTGTGTGATCAGACAAACACAATTGATACAGAAGCCTCCTTCAACGAGGATTAAGATCTTTTCTGCAAGGATACACCCTTGGGTATGCAATGCAAACGAAGAGGAATGACCTCAATGAAACAGTCTCTGCATAGAAAAGCACTGTGGGGTGGAGAAAAAAGCCTCTTTCCACACAAACTTTTGTGTTGAAATCATGTTTTGACTGCTTCATTCATTACATGTTGCACTGTTTCAAGGTTACCAGGGAAAAACATCCCACTAGAGGATTCTAGTATATCCTTAATATCCCAACGGCAGTCTTACATGGTGTCGTTCATGATTTTCTTGCAGATGGCATCTATTGCTGTGGTGTTTTTAATAATTCCCTGAGGTGAAATTGGATGACAGAATCATCCATTCAAACTGTCAGAAGGAGAAAATTAAACACATTTATGATAAGTGGATGAGAACTTTCTTATTTGTTTTGCAGTTGACATTTGGTTTATTTGATAACTTCTACCATGCAGCCATCGGTGAGATCAACTCATGACATTATCTGCATTGTCATCCTGTGCCTAAAGCTGTGTCCAATTAAGCATTTTTCTATTTACTGGGCTTTTTACAGGATGTTTTATTCCAGTTTCACAGCCTTCATGTTATCAAAAGTTCAGTTTCAGATTCATCTGAAATATACCTCTAATGCTCTAATACTCTGAAGCTAAGAAATCTGTCAATTTTTTAAGTCAAAACTCTGGATTTCAGTGTTGCCAGCCTACTACAACCACAAGTGTTGGTGAGAGATTAGATTAGGCTAGGTGGAACTCAGGTTAGGTTTATGTTGTAAAAATTTCACATATCTGCAGTATGAGCATCTCTTTTTTTTTTTAATTATAAATGGTGTCATCATTCATCTTACTACATTATTTTCTTTGGTTTTTTTTTTTGTCTTTTTTCCCCCTGCATTCTGTTGAACAAAGATCTGATCAGTCAATGTACTTTTATTTCTTTTGTGATTACTGTTACTGCTGATACTAAGAGCGCCAGTTGTTATTACTGAAGTCTACTCCTTATTCTTTGTTTTATTTTATTCATGAGTTAAATCCTAGATAGCAGTCAATAGAAAGTTTGTGGAATGGACTGTTGTTCTCAACAAATCTGTGCATAGCCCTATACAACAGGCCTAGAATTGATTGTGACCCCTAGTATTACTGCAATGGGAATATTAGCATATTTAACATTTGTAGAGCTGTAGAGAAAGATGATTTTTTTCTGGCTTGCTGTCTGAAGAAGCCAAACAACAAAAAAAGGGGGTGGGAGTTGTTTCAGGTCAAACAGTGCAACCTGAGACTGATTGCTTCTTGTTTAACTTTAACCTTCTAAAAAATCAAATGCTTAGATTGAGCAACATGTGCCCCATCTATAATCAGTGGAAAGAGGTTTATTAAGAAGATGATTCATCCAGCTTTTATGAACACCTATATAAAGATGAAAAATATTTAGAGATAAGTCTCATTTGCTTCCTTTTCAGTAGCTTCAGGGCTAGAGATAAAAAGAGGTGTTCCTAGAGATGCAGATAGACCAGATGCTATTGTTTATCTAAACAGTATTATTTATTTGGCCAAAGTTAAATGCAATGAGTCCCACTTTAAATGCCTACATTATAAGGTGTGGACATAGTTAAAAAATGTAAATTTCTAAATAAAATACTGTTTAATTTAAAAAACTGAAGTTGAAAACCAGCTTTATTTTCCGGTCAAATTAATTTGATAAAAAACCTGAATTCATATTTTATGTGGTCCTGATAAAAATTTCACATGAAAATTTGATCCAACTCTAGTGCTTATTATAGTTATTGTGTTATTGCAAGTCTTCATTTTGTTATAGCTAATTAATTGATTCTTTCAAAATAACATTCTATATGCTCATATATCATTATCCTCATGACACTGGCATAATAGAGTCCAAGTATTTATATATATGTGTCAGATTACTGTAGAAACAGGGATGGTATTTGGAGTGAACAATGTCTATGTCTGATATAGTGTTGAATTTTAAAGACAATTTTATCTGGCACTGCTCATAAATATGTGAGCTATGTGTTGCTAAACAACAGGGCTCATATTTGTGCCTGTCTTCTAGCATTACTGACCAGGGAGGCAAGAGAGCTTATATGCCTTCAAAATAATCTGGAGAAAAGTAGTGCTGGTGTCTAAGTCCATCTATGGACGCTTTGAGCTATCAAAGCACTGCATTCTTATTTGAAAGAACATTTCTACCTATAACACTAATTGGACCAGAGGAATTTACGTGGGGATTGCTAGCATGGCAGTACTTTCTATTGCAAAACCCAATAGAGCAGACATGGTTTGCCCAAGATCACTAACTCTTCACATACAAAGTCTTCTGCAAGACTGCTGATACAGGGATGCCCAGCGTAAAAGGGAGAAAGTAAAATCAACTTTCAAGTGCACAGCCCTGTCCTCTGCCATAGCCAAGAATGATGGAAAGAGTTGGCATCATTGCTTTTCCAGTGACATTTACCTCTGCCTCCAAAATAGTAGCACAAAGTCTGGAAGTAAAACATGAAGATATCAGAAGCAGTGCAAATGACGGTGAACAGATGACCACACGGTACTTATGCAATTTTCTCTGTACTTTCTAGTTGTTATGACCAATAGCAGCTACTATAATTTGGATTTCAGCTTGGACAATCATTCAAACCAGACACAGCACAAGGACGACTTAGTGCTTTTGGCACTGAAATACAGTAGAGAAAGCAGATGTTTTTCTTTAAAGTACTCAATGAACTGTTGCCTGAGCACTTTAAAGATTCCTTTAGTGTCAGAAAATACTGCAATAATAAAGACGTCAAAATTGTCAGTACTTAAGGCAAACCTTTAGGATGTGGAAAAAGGCATTTTCCATTAAGGACATGTGCTTACACATCTCACATTAGTCTTTGAAAGAGAAACAAATAAATAGTTGGATTGCAGTGTTCTTGACTGCTTTTTCACAGGGACATTATCATAGTTTCTGAGCTTTGGACACTAATATTTTTAGAATATTACCTCCATTTTAGTATTTAGGTGGTTAGGACTATCATGAGAGGTGACTAAGCACTAAGGAACATAACAGCTTAAGAAAATTAGCTTGTGACAGCTTCCTCCTCATTACTTTTTTCCTTCTGTGGTGTCAGAGCACAATGTAAACTGTATGAATACACTTAATCACACTCTCTCTGGTGGTTACTGATGGCCAGGTGGCAATGAACATGAGGACTTTACCGCACAGATGCAAAAAAAGAGCAAGCAAGTGTTAACTTATTTGTACTTTATGAACAGTTGCATTCCAAGTTCACATGAGAAGCAGTACACTAATGATATTTTTTATTTTCTTAAAGGGTTTGAGATATACACTGAACAGTGACATTATCAATAGAATCCAGAGAAAGGCACTTGCATTGGAGCCAACTTAACAGCCTTTTTTGAAGGTGGCTCACTAAAGGTAGGAGCACGTCTAGAGGGGAAGGTTTACTCATGAGGCCTGAATCATACTGCCAGCAAAGTTGCTCTCAGTAGTACCAGGGCTCATGATACAAACCTAAACATTTGTTTACTTTTTATTCATGTCAACTATGAAAAAAATGCTAAAGTAATGTTTTTCTAAAGGAAACAAAAATATTAACATATGAAGTATCTAACTCATAAGATAGGAATTATCATAGTGATAAAGAATAGAGAAGCTTGAAAAGCAATATGATAGCAATAATTACCTAAGTATGTATGCACTACAGCAAAGGCATTTGGAGAACAGTTACTGAATCATAAGCATGTGTGATCAGATGTTTCTGTAACGCATCATGATCAGCAGTGCATACAGATTTCTTCACAATTTTACTTCTAATAAGGAGGTTGGCTCTAAAGATTGCAGCAGTGAGCAGCTGAGCATTTTACACCATGATAGAGAGAAATTCAAGCAAATGATATAGGATAAACTGGTGGTGTTACCACTGAAAGTATCTTGGCATGATTACTGCCTCCCTGGTTAAAAAAACCCCATCTTATGACGCACTATATCCTATATGCATTAGGACTAGTTAAATTATCAAAGCATAAATATTTGCTTGGTTCATGTGTTCCAAGGTAGCTCTTAAAGAATTAAATAGGCAAAAATAATTACAAGCAAAATAAAATGGAAAAGGGAGATTCCTTATGTGCGGCGATTGCCATCAACCATTCCTTCATTTTCACTGGGGTGGTGTGAAGGAAGAAAACATAAAAAATCTTATGAGCTATAATTTAATCACAAAAGGCCATTTTTTTATCTGTCTGCATAATTTGAAAGGACAAGCCGAAATATATACTACTGATCTTATGGGAGCATGGCAGTAATTCAAAGGAAAGTCATCATCGTGAATCATGTGGCTACGAATCATGTCAGCCAGTCAGATGTCACCACATTTTGACTCTGTCATTGCTCAGGTACATGCTAAAGCAGAATAAAGCTGGCACATTAAACTCACAAGATGTCAAGGTTTCAGCTGGGATGCAGTTAACTTTTTGCGAGCAGCTGGTGTAATGCTATGTTTTGAATTTGGGATGGGAATAGTTTGATAGGACACTTGTGGTTTTGATGCTAACCTCTCAAGGCCTTTTCTGCTCTTCACACCACCCCACCAGCGGGCACAAGAAGTTGGGAGGAGACACAGCTGGGACAGCTGACCCCAACTGACCAAAGGGATATCCCATACCATATGACATTCTGCTCAGTATTTAAAGCTGTGGGAAGAGGAGGCGGGAGGGGTGGGGGTGACATTCGGAGTTATGGTGCTTGTCTTCCTAAGTAACCATTATGCCTGATGGAGCCCTGCTTTCCCGGACATGGCTGAACACCTGCCTGCAGATGGGAAGCAGTGAATTAATTCCTTATTTAGCTTTGCTGGTGTGTGTGGCTTTTGCTTTACCTATTAAACTGTCTTTATCTCAACCCACAAGTTTTTTCTCACTTTTACTCTTCCAACTCTCTCCTTCATCCCAACTAGGGGGTGAGTGAACAACTGCGTGGTTCAGTTGCTGGCTGGAATTAATCCATGATACAAGGTCTTTGAAGACTCTCAAAACCAAATTTGAACAGTTTGGTGCATTTTTTCTTTTTCTTGCCAAGGATCTCTCCTGCTAATTTCTTTAGCTGCACAGCCAGATCCCAGAATACACAATCCAACTTAGTTCCAAAGTAAATGTTGTATTTTCAAAGAAGTTGATTACATAGCCAACAGAAAACAAGTTAAGGAACTGACAGTCTTCCTATTACGTGTAATATTCACTACACACCAAACATAAAGCCAATTTCAGCTTTCTCTCTAGTAGAGATCAACATCTCATCTTGGTTATTTTGGTTTGATGTTGAAGAAAATTAGACTTAAGTTACACTTTATTGAAATTGATATTTCCAAGATCAGAATTTGATCCTAATATCTTCTGTATAGGAGTTGTTTAAGCAGGAAGATTTCATAAGATGAATGAAAATTCCTACATGAATGAGGACTTGATCATATAAATAAGAGGTTTAAGCCAAACTATAACCACCCAAAATCGCCTTCCAGAAATAAATATTTTGTAATTGATGACCTTCCTAAATTTACAGGACTTTTTCCTATCTTTTAATAAAGTAAACTCCAATGCTCTAATGAGCAAAGTATAACAAATGACATTTTTGTTGCCATAGTGACATATTTTTTTTATATGTTCCCAGGCTGAATGGTTTTTCTTTTCCTCTTGCTTTGTTTTAGCAGGATAAAGGCCACAGCTACAATAAATGCAACTTCACTTTTCTTTATTATAAATAAAAGTAAGAAAAAGGATATATGCCCTAATAATAGAATATGTTCATACTTAATTATTGGGTGCCATTATTTTGGAGGCGTAATGTTTCTGACAAACATAGTGGCTCCTTGTTCCACAGAGTAATTAATAGTGTTGTTTATTGTACTATAAGTTTTTCTCTTTTCTCAGACACAATTTGTTAAGTAAATTAGATACTGAAATGCATATGTGCTTAAAAGATAGTGAATAATAAAATATTAGCAAGGATTTAATGGTACTGAAATAGCTGGAGAGAAAAGTAGCATTCTGATGCAAACAGTTTCCATGGTAATGACTTAAAACTTTCAATAATGAAGGGAAAAATAATTTGAAACCTGTATGTTTGTGTGTATATATGTGTGTATATGTGTTAAAACATGAATGCATCAGTACTCCGTTTCAGACGTTTCAGACATCTTTCATCTCAGAATTCACTGCAGTCCAAAGCACCACCAGTGGACAGATATTTCTGTCACAGAAGATCTGTCACCTCTGCAAGAACCAATGTGCTTTTGCTCCTCAGTGGAACTGAGATTGGTTTATTAAATTATTTTATATTCAAAAAAAATCCACTGTAAGAATTCATTCTGTCTATATTAAGCCTACTTGCATGTAATCATCTAGCTATAAACAGATGTATCATTTCTTCACATGTTTGCTGTTGAAATTTATTAGCCCGTCAAACCATGATTGTGAGTCATGTGAAATACTTCTGCGTCACTGAAATTTGGTCCTTTTGCAGTACTTCTCAGTACATAAAACTGATATAGAATAACTACTAATAAAAAAGACAAAAATTATATGCTTCATATTCCCAAATTATGTCTTAAAATTTCTGTTTCAAACAATCGAAAAGAAACACTTGCATTATTATTGGTTTTGAGAATAAGCACCCTTTTGTCAAATTTTCTTTCCAATGTATGGCAAATAAATTTAAAAGTTTAAAAACAAAATTTATAAGTTTCAGTTTATAAATGATTCTTTCAGTTTATAACGACTGTAAACATACCCTTTACACTTTTTATATCCCAAGTATAGCTTTAGTTTTCATGTTAAAAAAAGTATGTTATTTCAGCATTTGGACAAAAGGAAGTACGGCAAGTTGATTTAGAAGATATTGACTATAAAGACTAGTGGCCAGGAATATTCTGGCCAAAATTTTGTTTCCCAAAGGCTATATGAAGATAGACACTGTTTTTTCAATTAGAGTCAGAAAATTCCACCTAATGGTTTCAAAAATCATGTGTGTTCTCTCAGCTTTTTACAAGTCCCTGTGTTCCTCATAAGAAGGGGATGGCAACACTTTATTCCATTACTTTGTGGCTTATCTTTGAAGAAGAAAGCTGTCCAGAATATTAAGTTTCTCTGGGGAATCTCTAATTATTCAGTTGAAAAAGTGGTGATGCTCATTATGATTATATGTTCATAAAAATAAGAGAAAGCATTTAAAATCCTTAATTACGTGTTTTCTTTTGTCAGTAAATTTATTTTTAATCCTTCCTATTTAAACAGAAATGATATTGATGAAGTTGTTCTAAAACTGCCCCAAGACCAACTCCACACCAACACAATAGAATCCTCATAATGGGATAAAAACATCACAAATGAAAAATTAAGTTGCAGTTTGCAGGCCTGGATTACAATGGGGTTTACATTATGATCTGACCTGAAATCAAATACCTGTGAGGTTCTATAAACTGGAGATCAAGAAAAACTATTTTTCCTAAATGATATTTTTCAAATACTTTAAAATGATAAAACAGATACAACCGTGAATACAATTTTGAACAAGCCAATTGTTCATTCATTTTAGTTGATGATAACTATAGTAGAAATAGGACTAAAAATATAGAAATGTAGATTGGGAGGGGAGCAGGATTTCTAAATAATATCCAAATCAAAAAACAGGGATTCAAATTTGTACTGAAATTATGTTTCAGATTATTGACAGAGAGACCGGAAGTCAGAAAGAATTGGACTGAGCTCAGTCACTCTGTAATTAAAATTTGTCACTGGTGCAATTATTCGATGTTCTTCCACATAAATTATCTAGTACCTATATATTACAGTAATGTTATTTTCATATGAAGAATCACCTTTGAGAAAATGGATTATTTAATTCATGTATGACAGCATTAAATCATCTCTAGCCTTTTTAAAATGGATGAAATAGATCACAGGGCTTTCTTTTGCATGCAGCTGAATTGCTGAAAGGGACCTCAGTGTGCAGAGGTTAAACATCAGAGAGAAAAAAAGGATTCTAATGTTCATCATTTTGTTATGGGAACCCTCCTGCTCTAGCCCTGCCTGTAATGTCCAGCTTTACTGCTTTTCAAGTCCTAGCTTAATGAACAAAAGTACATAACAGAGAGAGAGTAAAAAGCATCTATATTGCCTTTTACAGAGATCTCTTGATGATTCTCTAGGATGACTTCTAAGCTTTTTTTGCGAGTATTTACTGCAAGTGCTATATTGCCACACTACTGAAATGCTCCATTGCAGATCAGTGTCTTTCACATATGCTATAAGGAAGTCTCACCCACACAGAATTCAGCCGTATAGCCAGATTTGTACAGAAATAATGAAAATAATCAAAATTTGTGGACAAACTCTCCGATAATTGCCAAGGACAAAAGGATCACAGCTGTTTTGATGCCTATTTAACATGTGAATGTATGAAAGTGTAATTGAAGTGCAGGCTTATTTTTTTTTTAAATGCTCTTTTTATCCTTACAATTTAGAGTGGGACTAGAGAGGTTGTTGGGGAATGAGTTGATTTCTGCCATGAAATTCAGTAGAGAAGATTTGAGCATCTAGATTATTAACAATGGAGAGATTCCTTTCTTCTTTCACATGTTCTTGTAGTTCTGTTCATCTATATCACCTATATCCTTTTTGCAACAATGAAATATCTACCACTGACTGAACCCATCAAATATCAGGTGCTACTTCATATTTCAGTTGCTCGACTAGGAGGAACGGAAGCAAGTGTTCATATGTGCTGATTTTAGGCGACGGCCATAGCCCACCGAGTTAAGTGTATAAAGCTGGGTTGGGTGAATATTCCTCCCTGATGATCCTTCAAGACAGCTTCATGGTAATAAAATGTACCAGCAGCCGATAACTCTGTCTTCATTCATATAGAAGGAAAACTTTATCTTTAGGATAGGTTTTTAAGTTTACCTGCATGAAATGAGACACAATTTTAGTGGAACAAGGATTAAATAAAGTAAGAAAATTAAGTTGAAAAGTTTGATAAACAAATCAAGATATAAACTCCTTGATGATATAGCCAGAAAAGGTATTCTGAATTTAGACAGCAGAGAAACAAAGACCTTAGATGTTTCAAGAATAGTATCAGATCTGGCATTTCTTTATCAGCCAGATCCTGGTGCTCTGTGGAAACAGAAATGAGCTGTTCTTCCCTCAATCAAGCAGCATATTGAATCCTGCATTCAGATGTACTTAAGCCAAGAGGAACCATTAGATCTCTTAGTTTTACCATTAGTGATCACTTAGTGTATGTCATGCAATTTATTAAGTCTAAATTTTGTAATTAAGCTAGGTTCTCACTCGACAAAATTTGAAGTAAGCACCTAGAAGAGCTATGACATTATCTCCTGTCTATGTTCAGTTGGTGTTACATTAAGGAACATGAATAGCTATCACCAAAAAGACACACCAACATGCTATCTTTTTCATTTACCACAATGTCGGCTGTATTTTTTATGTCTCAGAGGCTTGTGCTTTTGTATTCTCAGCAGATTTTGAGGGAAAAATCAGCAGAAAGAAGCCTGAGGTATTTTTAAGAGAAGATATTCATATGATCATAAGAAGTTTACTGTAATCTATATTTTAGAGAAAGGTTAGAAACTGAAAGCAAAACCAGCATTAGACCTTTATCTGTGTAATAAAGGAGGAAATTCCTGTCTGACTCTAAATAAAGCCCACAACATGATCCTGAGTATAAAAGCAAGGCAAATCAACCAGACACTCTAGAGAGATTTTCATACCACATCCAAAAACTTGCCTACCATAACATTTGATTTCCTTCCCTGGTTTGCTGAGGCCAGTGTCTAATGCTTCACACCATGATACAAGAATATCATAAATACAACTTCATTTATTTCATTGTAGTTTCTAGCTCGTAGCTCATTGCTACATGGCTCATAGCCAAAGCTCATGGCTCCCTGATGCAAATCACTACTACAGTATATTCTTGCTCTGCTCATTCAGATTTGATAAAAAAAAAAGACAGAAAAGCTATCTTTGAATGACAAAACTTTATGGCAGAGTTTTGGGGTTTTTTTCTGAATACCATCTTTGTGGTAAATCAAGACACAACCTATCATCTTGTTGTTTTGCACAAGATAAAGTCTGCAAAAAATATAAATGAACACCTTATCTTGTACTTTAATTTTAAACTCCACAGAAATGCCGTTGTATGCCTATAGCACTGGTGGACTTTGTTTTGATAATCATCACACTACACTCTAAAAGATGTTTGGAAAAAAAAAAGCTAAAATTGCAATGTGCACAAACTTCTCAATAGAGTCATGAATTACCTTATCCACTACTTTTGCAGGGTAACCAATCTGAAGCTGCCCATTTTTTTTAACTCTTACTGGAATGCAAATGGCAGTCATCTAGTTCTTTTTAATTTCTCCAGTTTTCCAATACTTACTAACTATTAACATTAAAGTTTCATAGAACTTTTCAGATAGTTAATTCTAGCTCTTGGTTAGATATTATTCATGCCTGCAGATTTGAAATTCTTTAAATTTAGTATATGTAGCTGACTCTTTTGCTATAGATAATTTTCCACACCCACTTCCTTCCTGTAGGATAGTATCCAATATCTGTTTCAGGTACAGAACAGGCTGCATTTGACATTTCTGTTTTATGGGGTTTTTTAGCCTCAAGTAGCAAAGGCACTGTAGCTGTTACAGGACTCTTTTTTTCTTAAAATTTTTAAAGACGTAGTCTTATTGTTTCTAATTCCACTGACCCTGGGATTGCACTGAGACTTTCTCATCAATAAATGATATGCCTTTCCTTTACCGTTTTCCAACATTTACATGCACACAGAGAAAAGGAAAAAAGTAAGAGGTAAATAACCAAGAAAAATTGTACACATAACTATCTGAGTGATGTATATTTAAATCACTTTCCAGATATCTAATTAGCTAGTATGTCTCTTTTCTGGCAGCCACATTTACTTCCCAAATTAACATGAAATTTTTGAAAGTTAACAGACTGAGCACAGGGCAAGGTTTTTGCCAGTCATTTTAAAGAAGACAAGAAGGGAATGTAGTCAGAGAGACAAATAGAAAGAGCAATCCCGAATCCTAAAAACAATCATTTATTGAAATGATTAGTACAGGCTAGTGCACACCACCACTATTGATTTGGCTATTTTCTACTTATTTCAGAAAAAAATTTTGCTTATTGTAGGTTTGGAGTTTTTTTCTTTCTCTTTCACACACACTAGACACACACATACACATCTGTAGTGACTATACATAGGTCCTATGTGACCTGTACATATATCCATGTACCTTACATGTATACAGGTTAATGGAAATGGCTAAAATAAATTTCATATTTTTTTTTCAGTGTCCCAAACTTGAAGGCACTTCTAATTTTTTAAGTCGAAAGCTATACATTTGTGGGATTTGGATACTCGTTTTGTCTTCCTTAGACTGTCCAGAGACTAACTGAAATGCACTGAAAGACAGACTTAAATCTTAATTTTGTATTCTTTTGATACTTACTACCTTTTCAAATAATTTCCATCTTCTCTGTTTTATTTCTCTAGTTTCTGCACTGTCTTTGATTGTCTAAAAGGAACAGGAGGTAAAAAGTGCCTGATGTGGCATTGATATAGTAATTTTTCCATGATTAATCATTGTTTTAATAACATTTAAATGATTGTTCTTGCTATTATTACAATTATTTTTCCATTTCCTTTAATACACTGGTTGTAAAACTGAGATGGCTCTAGGATCAAGTTACCATTCTCATACATACAGTATATTGTTCTAAAGATAAATGATGTTTCCTTTCGCTTCAGCAGTCACTCATTATGTTGATTCATTCAACAGGAAAGGACAATTGTCAATGGATTATTTGGTGACAAGCAGTGGTTAAATCACCTTTGATGAAATATATTAGTTTTAAATATTTATTCCTGTTAAATAATGCATTTCAGGTCAAATTATTTAAACTACTCTTAATGAATAATGTTATAAATTTAACACCCCTGTTTTGATGAATGAATTGTTTGAAAACCAGCCTTGTTTTGCCCATATTTCTTAGATATCTGTATGTAATCAATAAGTTGACTGAAAGTTGTTCATCAAAACCTCTGAAATACTTTGCTGAATACACATTAAGCAATACAGTATTCATCATTTTAGATGTGTGTTTACTTGGGTTATGCATCGTTATTTTGGATACTTGTAGCAGGTAAATACTGAATAATAAACCTTAAGTATTACATTTCAGGGAGAAATTCTCAGATGAAAGGAGTCATCAAAAAATCAAAGATCATAGTTTCACTTTATGTATTTTTCTGGACCTTATCCGAACACTTGTCAGTAACAATTATTATTATCAAATGAAAGAGAATATCACTGAATTTAGTAATCTTAGAATTATTCACCCAGCAGTTCTTTCCCTACATTGCAACTCAGGATTTGTACTTCTAATGTTACAATAAAGCTGATTAAGTATAAAGTATGGGTTTATCTCAAACTTGTCCATACTTAGTATTTCAATCAAAATGAAGAGTTGAATTTCTCTGTGTTGGAAGTTAGCCAGGGTCTTTTATGAAGACAGGCTTTTAAACATATTTAACCACCTCATCATAAAGTGTACTGAAGTATATGCTCATACATTACCACTGCTACATTTGAACCATGTGAACATCTTATAAATCCAGATTACCCTGCTCCAAGTAACTGATTTCAATACTGAAGGTTGTTTCTTATTAAATCTGATTTATTTTAATATTTCTTCTCTCTTTTTTTCGATCCTCATTCTAAAATACTCTGTACTTATCTCTATGAAAGGCGAAGCCTTCATGGGTCAAGAATCTGATTTAAGGGAGCAAAGTTTTGCTCTTATGGATCACAGGATTGATAAAATTTGTCTTCAGGATACGCTGTGTTACGTATGTACTAGTAAGTTGTCTTAATTTTTATATATTGGGAAACTGTGAATGGACAATATAGCTACCTTGCAAATTGCACAATTCAGAAAGACGAAAAGATGGGACTATGTAAGTTCTCTATGGCAACTCAGGGACAGAAAATCAAACAGGTTTGGATATGAGATGTTACTGCTATAAAATGGGCATCCTGTCCATTGAGGTTGTACATGAAACTTCTCAATGGCATTAGGCAACAGAGGAAGTCACTTCTTTTAAAGTCAGTAAGAAAGATTGCTAGGGGATAAATCAAGTAACTTAGAAGTTTTTATCACGTAGTTGTCATACTACTACAGTTGTTTTTCCGTGCCTCAGTCTTGCCCTGAGAGTGCTGAAGGGCAAGTGTTGAAGTAGGGCAGGTGTGGGTGGGAGTTATGAACTTAGAATAAGGATATTTTACAATTTTATTTCTTCTTTTTTCAGCCTTTACAAGTTTAGTTCCTTGAAATATGATTAAAGGTGATGAGAGATTAAAGTGATGCACTGGCACATCTAAACTCTGGACAAGAAAATATTCTTGTAATTCTTTCCTAGGATATGAATAGCTTTAACTATCTAGGTGAAGAGAGAGAGAGAAAGAAAGAAAGAAATAAAGACAGATAAATTGTTGTTATCTAATTTATATCAGAAATGAGGAGATGAAGATGAAGAAGGAAAACAGAAATAAGGGCAAGTATGAACAGACAGTATTCAAGACAGGCAAAGTCAGTGGTTCAAAGCATGCTTTCCTAGAACATAGTGATACCTATATACAACCTCATTAAAGATGACTTCAGAATTAGATTATGGCTTTAAATGCTGTTGGGAAGACAATTATTGTTAAAAGAAGGAATTAGTAGCTTCCATTCCCAGCTCTGCCTCGTGCTGAAAGAAAGATGATGCATCAGGAAACATCTGTATGCTTATACTTTCTGCAAAAAGCTGGATCCATCAGAAATAGAGTACGATAAAGAGCTCATTTTCACATTTTAAACAGTGAATAGGTCATGTGAAAGGTTTTAGGCTGAACAGAAGACCTATATTTTAAATGCAAATCTCAAATTTTTAAGCCTGCAGTTGTGCCATGTGGATAGTAGTAAGTCTTCCTAATTTCAGCCAGTGGACACCAGAAATAACACCGCAGAATGATTTTTATTAAAATATTGATCAGTCTCCTCAGTGTATTTTCCCTAGAACTAGGCTAAACTTATTCAATTCTTATGCTGCAGGATAACCTTAATCAATATTCACATTGTCCAAAAAAAGCATAAAGTATGTCAAACAACTTAATCCTCCTTGTCCAAACAATACATAATATCCAAAAACCTGAAGGTTTTTGTTGCCAAAGATTCATTTTTTTAACACCACTATCTTCTTGATTAATCAAGTAAAACAAATCCCCCAAAATGTTTTATTCAAGTATTTTATTTCAAGTAATCTAAAGATGCGAAATAAGCTGTATTAAACAAAAATCTTAACTGACTTTCTGGCAATAACATTAGCTGAAGTCACATGTCAAGTAATATTTCTGCCTTTCACAGGCACAAAGTTTACATATAATGAAACAAATACCATTGAAGTTTATGCAATTTTTTGGTCACATCTATCTCAAACACAATGAAGAGCTGTTTTTTGGATACACACTTAATTCAGCATAGTCTGCAGCTCTGCCCTTTCTACTTCCAATTAGTTCATAAGGCCGTCAGCAGCAGAGGCTAAGAGCTAACATGATCCAGCAAAGTATTTGGTGTTATAAATGCTACTCTGATATTCTGAAACAGCCTTGGTCCAATTACTTGACCTTGTTGTCCAAATTTTCCCTTGATCTTAATGGGACTACTAATATTTGACTACTTATCTGACAGTATTCATTAACTAATTTTGCAATTAGTATGCTATTATCTTGCTGTCAACAGGAGCATGTGGACTAGAGCACAGCCTGCTTCCACTCTTCCTGAGTTAGTACTGCCAGCAAAGGATGCCTGGTTGTTTACGGAGTCACAGAATCACAGAATCACAGAATCACAGAATAGTATGGGCTGGAAGGGACCTCAAGAGACCATCTAGTCCAACTCCCTTGCCAAAGCAGGTTCACCTAGAGCAGGTTGCACAAGATCGCTTCCGGGCGGGTTTTGAATATCTCCAGGGAAGGAGACTCCACAACCTCTCTGGGCAGCCTGGTCCTGTGCTCTATCACCCTCAAAGTAAGCAAGTCTTTCCTCATGTTGAGACGTAATTTCCTGTGTTCCAGTTTGTGCCCATTGCCCCTTGTCCTGTCACTGGGCACCACTGAGAAGAGTCTGGCCCCATCCTCTTGACACCCACCCTTTAGATATTTGTAAGCATTTATGAGGTCCTCTCTCAGTGTTCTCTTCTCCAGGCAAAACAGACCCAGGTCTCTCAGCCTTTCCTCATAAGAGAGGTGGTCCATTCCCTTCATCATCTTTGTAGCCCTCCACTGGACTCTCTCCAGTAGTTCTCTGTCTGTCTTGAACTGGGGAGCCCAGTCAATGCTGTATAGCTCTATACCACACCAGACCATGGAGAATGGAGCCTGTACGTATCCCTGAGCTACCTTCACCTGAACAGGCAATTTTATATGGTACAATATACATTTAAACAAGAAGAACGACTTTCTCTAACTCAATCAAAATAGCATGATCTTCATAAGTAAGATTATTTCAGCCTATGGCTACACTATTGGTTCCAGGGTGAGTCTGCTTGAGGTACCCTGCACAGTGCTCAGCTGAGTAACACAAAGCTCCTCTCTGTCATCTGAAGTTTCCTCTTGTTATTCTTCAGAGTTGCTGAAACCCATGCAGCTCCTGAGAGAGGCAAAACAATGTATCAGAATCTTAAATACAGGGCTGGAAATGTGTTTAGATCACAGCTGAAATCAGTGAAAGATATCTTAAATATAATTGTTAGGAAAGGGGGAGTAGATACAGCTTCTACGTACTGGTGGCATGAACTAAAATACCTCCACCCAGTATATCTCACCTTTCTCCTAAGGAATTTCAGTTACCTAATTACTGGAGAAAACATCCATTGTTTAAATTCTCTATCCCTTTAACCCCTTTTTTCTGCATGCCTATCTGTCAGATCTTTCCACACATAACTGAATAACAATATTGCATATTTAGTCCAGAAGTCTAGTTAATGTGAATAAAACTCACTCCAAGAAGGATTTACTTCAACAAATCCCCGTCAACTATTAAATCTTCCAGTTCTCTGAAGCCCTTCAGAACAATAAGCAAGGGGAAGCAGGCAAAGACAGGGTACGGGGAGGGAAGATAATTTTTTGTTTGTTTGTCTTGTCTAGTTTTTCCTTTACAGTGAGAGATTACTGAGATGGAAAAAGGTATTAGGACCCAAACAGGGAGGTCTGATGCCTCCTACATACTTGGTAGGGCCATGACTGTATCTCATTCATATTCTAGTGGATTGGCCTTTTGTGGCCTGCTGAAAAGCCATAAAGGCGATGACAGCAAGAATGACTGCATCACAAGTGCACCCTTTCTCATTTCCATCTCTGCTCTCCTCTGAGACTGACATTATTAGAAAGTCAAATGCAATGGCTGCAGGGGTTCTTGCCTTTTTTTTTCTTTCTTTTTTTTTTCCTTAGATTTTACTTCTTTATTTCATGTCATAATCCAGGCTTACTGCCTTCCTGTTAACAGTCCAGCCACCTCCCAGTGGGCCCACATCAGTGAAGTCTGTCTCTCTTGCTCTCTGATTTTTGTTTGAATTAATTTCCTCAAAACCAAGCTGGTTTTGCAGTATGGAATTTAAGCTTGAGAGATGTTTCTTTAATGATCTCATTCACAAAAAGCCATAGGCTAAAAAAAAAAAGTTAAACAAAGAAAAGCAGTGAAAAATAATCTCTCACTATCCATAATAATTAAATCAACCATCATGATCATTTTTTATATGTATTTACACCCTAACTCCTTCCTAGGGATGGGGGGTCCATAGAATTATAATCTTATTAAAGGACATCATTTGACTCTAATGACAACATGCAAATGAAGAGTGCAATTGTGAATAAGTGGACAAAACATGCAAGAGAAATTTAACACTAATAGAAACATATGATCAAATGAACAGCTATGATTTGAAGATTTTGAGACAAATCTTATTTTGAACATATGAATATGAAATATTGATCTATCCCTTTAAGCACCAAGCAAGTGTTTCCTACCTTGCTTTCAATAATAGGTATTATAGCAGAAAGAGGGGAAAAAAAGAGTAACAGAGGTAGTGGACAAGCTAGTTAGTGGCCTTTGCTGACTGACTGGACATGAGCATCTTTTATAAGAAAGCAGTTTAAAAAAATCTAAAGGTGTATGTGAAAGAAATAGGCAAAAGACTGATGTGGACAATTAACATGCAGACAAAAAATAGAATCTCTGCACTAGAATGGTGAATGAGGACGAGCACTATTGGAAGGACTGTATTTTATGGGAAGCATTTAAACAGTATATAAAGAGCAAATAAATGGAATGCCATGACATTTACTATGCATTGGTCTTTCTGTGCTGCATGGACATTAAAAAGCCTACGGCAATTTCACTGTCAGCAGGATTTGTCCCTGAGTCCTTGACCAGAATTTGTCTTCCCCTCTCTTGCTGTGCTGCATGCTGATTTTCCCTGGTCTGTTTGTTTGCCAACATCTATCGCAGAGGTAAATTTATTTCAGTGATGACTGTGGATACACAGCTGTAGGACAAAATGTTGTACAGAAGTTATGAATGAAAAATGTTGTTATTATTATTGTTATTATTATTATGTCATAAACAAAGAACTTAGAATTCCAGCTAGCATCACTCAAGTTCTAAGATCCAGTGTTTGAGATCCAGTGTTCTCGTTCTGCTTCTTAAAGTTACAAGCCTTTAACAACCCTATTGAGAAATAGATTCAAACCTGTCCTATTTCTAGGTGCGTGGTCAGCTTTCCATTGTGCAACCATTCAAATTTTCTTCCTAAGTATAACATTAAAAAGAGAAAAAAAAATTTATTAATTAAAGCTAATACAACAGCATTAATATAATGTTAATTATATAACAGTCTAGCTAACATAACCAAATAGCTAATATACCACCACTGAGAAAAACATCGGCTGTGTAAGAGGAATATCTAGCACAAAAATTAGTGACCTTCATCAGGTACATATTTGACTTTCACAGTGCCTGAGTTGGCTTTTGTATCTTTGAGGATTTGTGCTAGCGTAGTAAGCAGTAGGACTACTGCCTGGAGACACTGCAAACTGCAACATCTTCAGTAGGAATGTACCTCTTTTTGGAGTTCCAAAAACAGGGCACTCCTGTTTCTAGGGACTCATAATACCATGCACTTTTTGTCCTGAGTTGGTAGCTCCCTGCACAAATAAACCTGCATGCACTTAGTCCCTCTGCCTAACGTACAGATGTTACAAAGCACTTTAGCACCTGACACCATAAACCACCCATGGCCAAAAGAAATAGCATCACATGCAGGGTACTGCAGCCAAGTGTCTCTAAACAGTTAGCGGTCCTTTGGATACAGGGAGAGTCTCCAGTGGGTGATGCTGCTGCATCCAAGCACCAGCAGGGCTGGGTGAGTGCTTCCCTGAGCAAAGACAGCTTCCAAAACACGCAGCAGCAGCAAAATCCTGATGCTGCTGTTACCGTGGAGACAGCCAGAGAGAGACCGTGTGCATGTGTGCATGTGTATGTGTGTGCGTGTGTGCGTGCATGTGTGAGGGGGTGGATCAAGGAAGGAAAACTGGGGAGAACTTCAGGAACAGGCATTTTCTGGCCTATTTTACATGTAGGGTGATCACTTAGTTCTCCTTTGCCCAGTCTTGCTGCAATTTCCCATCTTACAAATGGGTAATGGCAACAGTTCCAACAGTAGCTCTGTACAAAAGGTCAGGCAACTTTTGATTACGTTTATTATATTTACCCCTTTCTAAACAGGACACCATAGGAAGTTTTTAGTGCCTTGTTTTGCAGAGGCACCAGAAAAAGCCTGAGTCAAAAGACACACTGCAGCTGATCTGGACATTACTGTTTACCAAAAGCAACTCATTCTGTCCTATTGTTTCACGTTCCATAACAAATATTTCTATAACATTCCTTTAATAACTACATGAACTTTCAGTGAAACTAAGGACTGCAAAGGCCATTGTTACTGAAGGAGGCTCTGTAGAAATTCCTTTCTGCACTGTCCTTTTACAGATCATTCTGTTCTTTATGTGCTGTATTTTGTCCCTGTGATGTCTTTGCCATTACATTAAACTGGTGAACTTTGTATTCAGGCCTTAGAAAAGGTTAATGGTTATTACTGCTATATGATACAGGAGGTGGAGTTCAGAATGATAATTCAGATTCATGCCCATACCTATTTATGTAGACATTTGTCTGAGTATCAGCTGAGCCTTAACTGCCTCCATGAACCCAATTCAGCCCTGATTTTCCGCTCTTATTCATACTCAGGTTCACAATGCCACATGCCTCTTGTACCTGCTAAACCTCTCTTGCTCTTGGCTTCATTGTCCTTGCCAATATGCCTCCAGGACTGGGCTTTCTCTCACAAATATTTTCTATCTCACAGTTGTTTAATATGTCAGATTAAACCAGTATTAGCATGCAAATGTCCAAAGGAAAAAAACATCATTGACAACCCAGTTGCTGATATACTATTTTCCAAATATGCTAACTTGGAAAGAACTTAAATGCTTTTTATGTTAGACAAATTAATGGAAACAGGTATACTTGCTGATTTAGCATTGCATGGTTGGCAATGAAGGTATGCACTATCTAGTCATAGTTGCTTAAGAATTTTTTTACAAAGATCTTGTTTTCAGTTTCAACAAACTTTAGCTGCTTTTAATAATTTGGGCTGAGAATTTCCATTAACATTCTGTTATCAGGTGAACTCATCTGGAAACTCTTTTCAAATAAGACAATCCAGTGCCTTATGAGCTTGTATCTTATTTTGTCCAGATAAAACATTATTCTACCTTCACCACTTCAAACTTGTAGTGTCTCCATTCTTGCTGTAGACTTGAGAAAGAAGTTTTGGTTTTGGTTTTGGTTTGGGGGTTTTTGTGTTTTTTGCTTTTGTTTTAATCAGGGAAGTCTTCTTATGTTTAGAAAAGTTACAAATATATCTTGAAAAAGAAGTTCCTAGTAAAGTGCCAATTTGCCAGGAAAAGTAGTTCTGAAAAGAAACATCAAAGCATTTTTAGGAACAGTGCTAGCCAGGAGTGAAAACGAAAGTGAAGGAGAGGGAGAAACAAAAAAGGTAGTGAAGGAAATTCAGCAAGCTAAAACATTTCATTCTGCTGAGAACACTGACTAACAACTTGAAATGGAATCTCTAGTGTGGTTAAATAAGTAGGCGCCGACACAGTACAGTGCCTGAACATGCGGTAAACTTGGAAAGAACTATCCAGTTTTTAAAACTGTAGTTTGGTAAAATGGATACAGGAAAAGCTTTATATATCCCCAGAATAGATACTTTGTACACAGCTACTCCATCTTTCCAAATAAACTTCAGTCTAAAGTTGGAGGAATACTTCAGTATTATTTGGTTATTATTATTCCTCAATCCAGTTGAAATTCCTACTATAATTCACAGTGAAAAATATCATGTAGGTATTAGGAGGTCAAGGAAGTCCAGGATACCTCTATGGAAAACAGAGGACAGCTGTGTTACCTTTAACACCTCAGAACATTTTACCGCTTACAAAAAAAAAAAAAGGGGGCTTTCTCATTATTATAAAACCCTTATTTTCTATATGCTACTCTTCATGAATCTTTCTATGATTTTGCTCAAAAATCCTTTAATATATTGAAACAAACGCCTCTCAGATTTTCTTCAATGGAAAAATAACTTTATGATGAAAATAAAACCTATCCCTTAAAATAGAAAACAGACTGTGAGTATGTCAGGATGTATAGTCCAGGGATGCATAAAGAATGAATTTGTCATTTATGATCACCTGGTTTTAGATAAGAATAATTTTCCCTTGTGCTGGGTACATGTGGATGCAGTAATTTAAGAACCTTTCCTTGATAGCACAGATTGATGGATCTCTTTCATCTACCACTAGATGTCATGCATTGATATCTGTCCCAATGGTGTAGGCCAGGATTATAGGCTCAGATATAGAAATATGTGAAAACTCTTCCTTTTAAACCTTTTTCACTTTTTCTTGTCATTTAAAATGTCAATGGTTGCATTATTTCAATTCTAGAAAGGAAACGCTATGTCAGTGACATTACAGGTAGCAATCACTGATGGAATGCAAGATATCCAGAAATATCAGGCAAAGGTAGTGAAACAAAAATGCACAACTGTAATGGATAAACCTAAATAAAAAAAGATATGAGAAATATGACATCTGCTGAACACTTGATCATTTATTTTAGCAGATTTTTTTTGTTGTGTCCTCAATGAGAACCTTATTTAAGTGGTATTTAATTGCTGACTTACATTTTTCTAATATTTGAAAATAGTTTGCCCAAAAGTAAATTAAGTATCTGAATTCTTATTATACAATGTCTACAAATGTTTTTTAGTTGTTTTCATCTTTGTGTAAGGTGGATAGAAATAATATAATAATTTTGAAAGTGAGTAGAGACAAAATTAGACAGCAGCTGGACTATTAAGATTTTTCTTTCTCTAGGCAATGAACTAAGGTAACAATAGGTAATAATTCACCTCTGGCAAAATTTAGAAGGATGGGTTGTCCTATCCACCACATGCCCACATTTTATTTCAGGGTGTCTGCTTTGGGAAGATATCTCAGATATACAACAAAAAAATTTTCTTCAAAGCATTTTTTCCCAGCAGAAAATGGTACATTCTTTTTTTTGTAAAAATGTCATTTTACTGGAAAAAAAAGAACAATATATTTTTTCAGTTTCAAGCCAAATTTTTGGCCCTAAATGCCATTTGGATTTTTTTTTTACCAAATAAATGAAAAACAGGTATTTTCAAAGAACAGCCTCTAAAAAAAAATTAATTTTCATCAGAAATAGGCATGAAAAAATAGCTTTTTGCATGTGTCTGTGCAGAAGTCTTTTGAGATAAATTTTTCTATGTCATTTTATAATGAGGTAAAATGATTTGCCTCAGCTCATATAATGCATTGGTGACAGAAGCATAAATAGACTCCCAGCATCCAGATTGTCAGTCTTTTGTTTTAACTGACTGTTCCTAGTTAAACAGCTAGCAATATAGTCTTAAGGTCCCAGCTCTCAGTGCCTGTTTGTGATTGCCTGATAATTTCTCCTCCCAAAGATATGTATAACACGCAATTTAAAAAGAGACTAAATATGTGGAGAACAACAGAAAACCATGGAAACAAGATGAGGTTAGTGGCACAAGTCCATGCACTACATATATATTGAATGCTGCAGTTACCTTACTGCGCAACAGCTTAATATATGGTATAAAAATAAATGTTAGAACATTTTAAAATTCTAGATTAGACAAAAGCAAGATAAAGAGGCACAAAAGCCCAGTACAGTGGCAGTAACAGGACAATCCTGATAAAAATCTTTGCCGCTGACAGAGTTGGGCCTGATGCTGTTTATTAGATTCTGAAGTGGCTCAAAAGGTCATGAAAGCCTCTCTATATAACATGATTATAGTGTAATAGAAAAAGGTAACTCACTCAATCCCCCAGTTACTGTTTGGTTTTATTGAATTTCAGTATTCATTTCTGCTTAATTAGAAATAAAATTAAATTTATTTCAATGCCAGGTTGTTGTCGCTGTATATTCAAAGCACTTTAATAAAACAATATGAACGTTTGCAGATAATATTTATGTTTTGCAAGAAAATATGTCTGCCTGGTTTTTGTTCCTCAGAAAATTAAATAATTGTGATTGATGCCCCAGTCCACTCCTGGTGGGTAATGGTGAATGGAGTGAACAGCGGTACACTGGGAGGTAGAAGAGACTGTGACTTTAAATGTCACATTACCGTCTCTCCCTGTAAAGGAATAAAATTAATGTTAGTAAAAATTGAAGTACTTCATAGCACTGAGTTAAGCTATATATGTCAGAACTAGCTGGAGAGCTGATGAAAGTTCGAATGTGCCGAGTATAGAAAAGTTTGATAGAACCTGACAGAAATTCTTCATCTGAAAAATCTTTTGTTGGCGAATGTAAATTCCTCAAAATCAAATATTTACAAGAGTTTTCAACATTACCAAAGTCCTGACAGAAAGTCAGGAAGGCTCTGAAGAAATCTTGCCTGCCAAAACCCTGTCAATACCTGACCAGTAAGCACTCACCCATTTTCTTGGGAGCTGTTTTGCCCAGCTTCTGAGCCAAGTCTGAGGGGGATGGGGCTGAAGGGGTAGCTCTTATCCAGGCTTTAGGTTTAGGAATTCTTGTGCCAAAAGATTGCCCCTTTCCTTTCTGTCAAACTCATGCACACAAGAGGGTTTGGGTCCCCAGCCTCTCTTGCTGAAGTCTTCAGATTCAGGAATCAGGACTTTCAGGACTTTTTACTGCTTTTAATGTACTACTACAGCTTGGTCTAGTCCTGTCCTATTCTATTCTATTCTATTCTATTCTATTCTGTTCTGTTCTATTCTATTCTATTCTATGCTACGCTATTCCTAAAATGCCACAGGAAGAAGAAGTCTTTTGCATGCAAGTGCACAAGCTGGCAAGCACCTGACTGGTTTTTTACAGAAAATGCTGCCAAAACACTGCTGCTTTGCTCTGTCATATTGAGCGTGGGCTCTCACGTTGCTCTGGCGATATAGCTTGGTCTCAGCCAGAAACACTATGGTCATTCACTCCTTCATGATCTCATATAAGACAATGCAGCTGTGACACATTATAAGATATTTAACTTGTCATTATTGCCTTAAATATGCCTAACCGGGCAGTTTGCACAGAAAAGAGAAAAAGTCTCCCCAAGCAAGATAACTGAAGATCCTGTAGATATGTTGTTTTGAAACTTTTGAAGAGGTTTACACAAACTGAGTGATATTTAAAAGATAACCAGTAGCTGCTACCTACAATATAACATTCATCATCCCTGCGCTTACCACAGTAGTTTCATTCTATACATAGAATAAAATATCTGAGCCTCTTCCTAAAAAAGAGAGAATATATTTTTGCACTTGGTCTGTGACTATCTTGAAACTCTTTAATATTTCTTCCTACTATTTCACGCCTATCTGTGATCACCTTTATATCAAACTCCTAAATTTCTCTCCCCAAATGTCTCTCCCCAAACAAGAAGTCTCACAGGCTGTAAGAACATCTGGTGTAGAAAGCAACATGAGATGACAGGGAAGTTTTTCAGTTCTGTTTTTGCAACACATGTTCTTCATGAGAGTAGCTACACTCTTGTGATAATGGTAAAAGGAAATAAAAGTGCTGTAGGCTAGGCTTTCTGCTTATGCAAAAGAGCAAAGCATGCCAGTAGGTTCTCAACATACTATGGAGAATTAGAACTGGAGCATCTTTAGCATAATAATCCCTATCAAAGCCACAATTTCTCCTATTAACATTTTAAAATTGTATTAATACAAAAATAGCCTGTATATATTGAATTATGAACATTGTGAATGCTGAAAATTAGTTTTGATACTAATCATTTTAGGTGGAAACATGGAATGTTATCCCTCTTTCCTTTTGTCAAATAGAACAGTTTATAAAGCTATTCTTTAAAAATTACTTTCAATCATTAAATGTTGTATGATACTAAGGAAAGTTTTAAAAAGTTATGAAGTAGCGTGCTTAGGCACTGGCACTTTTCAGTGAGAAGCAGTTGCATAGTAAGCAAAACTGAAAATATCATGCTTGGAAAACCAACTAAATTTCTATTTTTATGTTAAAGCGTTCCATCCATGCCCTGAAGTGCTAAATATTACGGCAGAGAAAAGACATATTTATTGATTACTTTCTCAATAGATCTGACATTGTTCTTCTGACCTTTGTGAAAATACACTGTTTCATTATGCCTTGTAGAAGAGATCTGCTAAAAGTTAATGGGATCATGTAAAATAGACTAAGAGCACACTGAGAATTGTGGGAGTAGGATATTCCAGTAAACACTGGAGCCCTACTTAACAGGCCTCAGAGTTATTAAGGCTTTGGTCCAATTTCACATGCAAAAGCTTCCTTATTGATTGAATGACATAATCTATAGGCAAAGATAGTACAATGGCTTCTGAACTGGGGGAAGGAACACTGTCAACTATCATGAGAAACTTTCATGATGTTTTTAGAGGTCAAAAAGAAGCAGTGAGTGAATTCTCACATTTCAAAATTACACATGGATAAGTACCTAATTACTTGTCTCATCCTGCAGTAAATAGCAGGTGTACTGAATTATCTATGCCTTGTATGATTCAAGAAAGAGTCCTGACATCTACTTACTTCGTGTCATTCTGTGGGTATGTTGCTTTTTTCTTTTACCTTTCTCAGTTCCTCCCTTAAAGGGACTGACAGCTTTGAACTATCTTCCCAAAGATCTAAAGCACGCAAAAAGAATCCAAAAACAGCGGTTTCTCTAATAAACAGAGTCACTCCCCCCAGTCTGTTTTAAGTGCTGCAGAAAGCAGCCACAGAGGATTGGGGCAACTAGAATCAAAGTCACCTTGATAGTAACGCTGTTAGGAAGTTGTTTTTTAAATTCATAAGAGCGTATGGTCTCTGAAAACACATGAAGAGACAAACAGTTAGTAGCTCTATCCATTTCTCTAACTTCCCTTTCTCCTTAAAATTGTAGCAATGCATACTATAACTGGGAACTTTAACATAAATTTTCAGATGTTATTGCTGCTTTCCTTTACATTCAGCTCACATAGGGTGAAGTCACCTCTGATCTCTGTGCTTCACAGTCTGTTTGTGCTACCTGCCCAACATCTCAAGATGGTGATTAACCTACATGCTCTCCAGAATGCAAGAGAATTCAAAAACTTCGTTCTCATGCTGAGTTCTGCTTCTGCCAATCCCTTTCCTGTAGGAACAGCTAGAGGACATGTTTTCCAGATGGAATGAATGCGCCATAATCAGCTTGACCTCAGTTAACCCTCTGCTAGGAAACACCTCATGTAATGCTCGCATTGTTTTGGCTATTTGACTACAACCTTTAAAAAAGGAGGCCATGCTATGAACAAAAGTTATCATAGCTCCACAGAAAATGCCAATTTCCACTACTGAGGATCTAACCTAAACAATAGTCTTTTGCAGTAGAGAGACAGTATGTTGCATAGAAATATAACTGTACTCCTTTTTTTAACCATAAAAAAAAACCCTAACACCATGATGTGAAGAAAAGTGATGGTGTGGATATATATGTTCTTTACTCATGTTGTGATGTGTTAGCTAAGTGACAAGAACTCAGAATTCGCCTGTATGTCCCTAAAAGGCAAATATTGAACACTGCCTTCTGTCTGTGACTTTTCCTCACAGCTTCTTTATCTGAATTAGTCTCTATGCTTGAGTAATTCCCATTGGCACAGTTGCAGGCAAAGCACTACTGTCTGCCAAGCTTCTGAATTAATCATTGGTGAGTGTAGTTCCCCAGGAGTGAGAACCCAGAGGCTTAAAATTAATGTGAATCCATTTCTATTTTTTGTAGCTCTGGCACTGAACAAAGTACTCTAGAGCATGATCTGTTGCATCAGCTCTGTTTTTAAAAAATAGACAAAATAAATCGTTTCTGTTTTTCACTTCTTTCCTACAGTATGTGAGAGCTTTGGTTTTTGTTTGTGTCATTTAGTTGCACCAACTGTTATTTTGCACCATTTTGTATGAAGTCTGCTATTTTATGTGGGCATCTTTGTCAATAGCTGTCTAAAAATAAACACTCCTAAATGAGTTCTGAAGTTTTCCCTCACTTTTATAGACAAAAATAGCAAGAGAAGAAAATGTTGCAGATGAGCTCTTAGGGTCACGCATACTTCTGGTGAAAGACATGGATGCTGAATAAACCCATAAGCACCTTTCTTCACTTGTATCTAGTGATGTTATGGTTTGAGAAAAACGATTAGAATTTATTGCAGTTTAGACAATTATTCTATCAACCGATGACCCCTCCCCACCCAGAAAGAGGAATCAGGGAAAGCAAGGAAACACAAGGATTGAAATATAAATAGATTTAATAGGACAAGACTAAATAATTAACAATAATACTAAAGAACCAGTATTACTCCCGATACTAATATAAGATATACAAGAATTATACTCAGCCCATTCTATCAGTAGGAAGCTGTGCAATCCCAGCAGTGGACAGTAAATGTCAGACGCTGCGAGCACAACGGCTTCGGGAGGAAGGGAAGGGCTCAGGGGTCCGGCACTGGGGCAAGGAGTTTCTCTGGACTATCGTTGTCAAGGGAGAGAGAAACTACGCAGCAAACTTTCTAATTTATATAGAATGTGACGTTCATGGTATAAAATAATCCTGTTGGCCAGCCTGGGTCAAATGCCCAGGCCTTGCTCCTTCTCATCCCTGCACCTGTCAAGGCTTGAAAACAGTGAGACCTTGAATCCCACATAGCCTAGCTGGCTATATTTCCCAAATTCAGACACTAGAGTCTTCCAAAAGTGGAGTTTTCCCCAGCATTAGAAGAGAAATTAGTTCTGTGTCGCTCAACCCAGGACAAGTGATTAGCCAGCAAAAAGTTAAGGCAGAAATTCAATTTGTGCAAAACCTTACGTTTCAGAAACTGATTATCTCAGAAAAAGAATAAGCATGTTAGAATTGCTGATAACCTAGGCTGGAGGAAGGGAGGGTTTAGGGCATCTGCCAGGAATGATTTGAAACACAGACCGTGACTACTACCTGAGTCAGGAAGAGGTGGGATGCAAAGGACAGCACTGAATTCCATTGAGTGCTATAATCACCAATCCAGTCTGGAGTAGATCATATTTCCAGCTCAATTCTATGAAACATTCCCATGAAAACTTTGGTTCCTTTGCTGAACCTGTTATTTTTCTAAAAAAATAACTTGAGTAGTTTAGGGGGAAAAAAATCACCTTACATCCTTTCCATGGATGGAAAATAGATTGAAACTTGTAGCCATAATAAGGACCAATTTTGAGACACCTAGGATCTTATTTACATTATATTTTTAATTTGTAATTGGAATAAGAGGAATTTATATGCATAGTCAGGCTATACAACTTCTGGTATACACTGCCTCTCAAGTGCTGCCTGATGAAGCCAGATAGATTCTGTCTTTCCAGCTTCTCACCACCTCAGATTCTTGACTTTACTGTATTCAATATTGCTTCAGACCAATCCAGCACCTTGCAGTAAAGGAGTTTTATGTCTTTTTCAGTGTTTAAGTAAGCTCCCTAGCATTTTCTCTGTAAGATGTATTCTCCAATTATCGACTTATTCTAGTTGGCTTTGCTGAAATGCCCTCTAATTTTTCCAATGTCATTTATGTAATGAGAGGACCATTATTTGTATGAGAATTACAATTATCTGTCTTATTAAAAGCTCATTTACTTACATATACTCCATCTCCCATAGGTTTCCATGAAGTTATTAGCTATCCCAGCCTTCATTGCTGAAAACAACAATGTTCCAAGTGTTCCAAATTTCCCTCCTTGCGTATTCCCAACCATCCCTTTTTATTCCCTGTAGTGGACTTCCTTAACAACTCTGTTGAAAATTAGCAGTACCTTTTAAAAAAGATTTTATATGCTTCTATCGAGTGTTCCACATGGGAAATGATCATGTTGCATGGACTTCCTAATTACTTCCAAATATGAAATTGTTCTCCAATAATTTACCTCTAAAAATTCCCACTTCCCAACACATACAAAGTAGCATGGCACCTATTATGACATGTGAAGAAAATAACAAACTCTCCTGCCAAGGAGTTTTACTGAAAGTGATTGCATATGTAGCTCAAAGTCCCAAATTTTAGAAGTATATACTAGCACTGTAATTAATTTTTTTGTGTTTCTGTGTACCTGTTATTAGATAATTATTGTATGTAAGAAGAATTTAACATTTTTAAAAGCATTGTTGTAATTTCATCACTATTAGAAATAAATTTTTGGAATATAAAGATTTTTGCTACCTTGTTATTCTTGTTTGGAGCACTGATATAAAATTTTATTTTAACATGACCTATTTCAAATGGCAGTCCTTGCCCCACTGTAAATATAAGAGACAGATAGATCATGTCCCTTCTGCAAATGGGAAGATGGCAAGATCTTCCTGTCACAAGGTAGGTAGAAGTATAAGACACAAATGTGAGAAAAGTTTTGATTAAAATCTGACAATAAGGTAGCAAATAAACAGCAAGTGAGACAGAGGGTACTTCAATAGCGTGTTCTCACCGTTGGGCAATTCTTGCTTTTGATGTGTTTAGTTTACATTCTGTAAAAATAAATTTTACCTTCATTCCATTAGCATCCTGCCCTTTCTTGATTTATTTTAGTGCTCCTTGATTTTCCTCTCCTTTCCTTGATTTTATTTTCAGTGAAAAGAACTTTTGAGCTTTAGGTCATTGGTTCAAATCTAGCCTCTTCTGGTAAAGTTAGTAAAGCACTCATAAGATGAAAAGTGCTACGTATAACTGCGAAGTACTATATTATTAGACAAATTTGTTATCATCTAATAGTGTTTCAGTTGTTTATAAACTGGTGGCTTAATTTCAGTGGTAAGGAATGGATCAGATAACAAGAACTGTAGTAGTAATTGGCAGTCCCAATATTGGTGTCAGCAGCTGAGCCAGCATTACACATTTGAGTATGTCTCTTGCTGTTCGGTGGTGATCTTCTGGTGTGGATTGCATGTGACCTACGGAGTTTCAGTGTGGACACATTCGATTTCCCTTTTGAAGGGAACCTATGCTTTGAAAGAGCATATTTTACAGCTCTAAGACCTTATGAACTTATACAATAATGAAATGTACCGGGATTTTGTGTGCGTATGGGGTTTTGTGTTTGTTTGTTTTTGAAAAAAAAAAGTAATGCTGAAGTTTTTTTAACTTTCCCTCACATTGAAGGAAAGAGTAGCTCATTAAAATATGGAAATTACTAATAATAAACAATTACTGTGTTAGAATTACACTGCAGAATCACAATGTCATGAGACTGAAGGTTGATGGCTGAGGTCAGTGGAAAAAAATTACTTATAATTTGGTCTCACCAAAGAAACATCTTTATGCACAATACTATTTTTTAACATTTTTAATTATTTGTTTGATGGGGATGGATGTTATTAAGATCTGAATTTTTCACTAATAGGGGTTTACATAGGTGCTAAATTAAGGAAGATCTACTTGTTTTTTTTGTGTCCCAGTAAATCAAAGGAAATAATACTTCTAATGTAACTCAGGTGATCTGAAGATAAATCCACTGCTGGTTATAAGAACCTAGACACTAATGTGATGTACACTGCTCATAAGCTGTTAAATAAAGAAATTAATTTACGATTAATGAGTTGCCAGCTCACTCCCACAACAGTGATTGCTTCTCTTCCTTCAGTTTCAGACCCTGCCACAAAACTGTCTCAACTACCCATGTAGCTTAAGCTTTAACTTAACATTTCTCAAAAGTTTCACTGAAATGTGTTCTGTTATTGCCATTGCCTGTCATTTACTATTTATATTCATATACTATTATTGCCAATAGACAAAGTAAACAGCAGTCACAGCTATCTGTTAGGCTGCCTGTAATAGGCATTATTACAGTTGCTTAGCAGCCAAGGAGGCAAGAGAATACATAACTTTAATACAGGGAATGAAAGAGAAAGCAAATGTAGACAGTTATAATATTAATAACCAGCTAAGACCCTGGCATGAAAAGTCTGAATCATGAATTATCCCAAGAGATTAGCATCAAAACTTTGGGTTTGAGTTTCAGGTTTGAAATATCTGTATATTCTGTATGAATTTTTTCCTGCAAATATGGCTTAATTTCACAAAGGGCTTCAGCATTATAACACCATGCTTTTAAGATATGTTCCTCCATGGCCTTCTAGGCTCTTAACTAATGTATAAATGAGTAAGCCTGATATCTTCACCATGTAAACTGTTAGAATGCTTTCTAAATATGAAATTTAAGAGCCACATGGCTTAAAAATTATATATTGGTGAAGAATTAGCATGATTTCTTAAAGGGCAATCACGTCACACAAATCTAGTGAAATTCATTGAAGAAGTCAACAGGCATCGTACTGACAAGAGATATCTAGCTGGTGTAGTCTGTTTTGATTTTCAAAAAACATTTCGCAAAGTCTTTCACCAAAGCCTCTTAAAGAAATTAAGCTGTCATGGAATAAGAAGGAACATTTTCACATGGATAAAGAAATCTTTAACATGAAGGAAATATGGTAAGAGCATACAGTCAGCCTTTAAAGTGGAGGGATGTCTTACATGTGGTTCTGTATCTGTGTTATTTCACATAATTGCAAATTAATCAGAAAAGAAGATGAAATTAAGGAGGTGGCCAAGTTATTAATGGCAACAGATAAATTATTACAGGCAAGAAAGATGATGGTCTGCAGTAAAAGAGGAGTTCACAAAACTGAGTAATTTGGTAGCAAAGGGGCAGAAAAAATTAAATAAGAATGAATGTTAATTGATGCATAGAGAGAAAAATATATTCTTACTTTACTTAAACAGAAAAGGGATTTAAGCTGATTATTACCATTTATGATTGAGATTTGGATTTATAATAACGAATTCCAGGAAGATTCGAGTTAATTATCAATAGTTATTGAGAAAGCAAATAGAAGGCCAGGAACTATTTCAACAAGAATAGAAATCAAAAGAGGAAGCCTTTTTAAGCCATCGTTAAGTCAATGGTACATCTGAATCTTGAATACTTGTTCAGTTCTAGTCTTTCTATTTCAAAAAGAATATGATAAAATGGAAAAGATGCAGAGAAGGCTGGTAGTGATGTTCGAAGACGGCTTCTGTATGATGAAAAAATAGGTGATTTAATAGTTTTCAACCTGGAAAAGAGAAAGATAAGCAGGGAATATGATGAAGGCTTGTAAAATTGGAAGAAGCACGGAAAAAGCAAATAGGAGTCTCCTCCAAAAGAAAAAGTAGAAAGCATCAACTAAAATTAACATAAGGTTCAAAATGAATGAAAATACTCCTTGATACAGTACCTATTTAATCTGTGAAATAATTTACCAGTGAATGTTTTGACTACTGAAGCCCTTCAGAGGTTTAAAAAAATGACCGAAAGAAAAATATCTGTTGAGAACTATTAAATACAAAACATTATTAAATTCAGGAAGCCTCTGAACCTCAAATTGATGAGGAATCAGAGAGTACTGCAGGAAAGACGATGGTAACGGCCACTCTCTAATGCTTACAGGCTGTCCTAGGAACAGAATTACAGAATTACGGAATGATTCGGGTTGGAAGGGACCTTAAAGATCATCTAGTTCCAACCCCCCTGCCCTGGGAAGGGACACCTCCCACTAGGAACCCGTGAGTAGTCATAGCAGAAGACAGACTGGTTAACCTCTAAATAAGGCAGGAGAATGATTGTTTAACTTCTTGCCACAGAAAGTGTGTAAGCATTAATTCATCCTTAGATGCTTAGTATCATGCAGAGTGAGATGCTTGTGGGATCCTTGTTCAGAAGCAGATTTTTAGGTGCTCGTAGAATTTTACTAACAGGCAAATGAGATGCTGTTGGATTATAAGCACTTCCCAGGACCACATAGCAGCTAAACTGAAAACTGATGACTATCTCAGGTTTAGGTGCCTAAATCTTTTTGTGGGCATAGCTCAGAATATTGAATTCATAGATTATTTTAAGACATTAGATACCTTGAGTATGGAAGGCATCCATATCAAAGCAAGTATTTTAATCCACTTATATTCAATTTAAGCTCTACCATAAGAGAATGTGTCTCTTCCCCTCCCACTCCCAAATCAGCTCATGTAAGAACTTCCAAAGCAAAGCAAAGATTATGAAAAAAAGTATTTTTACTTTAAGTTGCTGAAATCCTCACTATGTTTATGTATTTCTTTCTGGTAAATATGCAATAAAATATGTAGCTGTACAGCCATGAACAGCTTCTTTGCTCCCTAATCCTTTAATAAATGTCCACTATAAATCATAGCAGCAGATCATGCACATGTCAACTCCATTTATATAGTGGCTGAGTAGATTTAAAGTCCAAAGATATTACATTGATAGCATCGCTTTGCTGGTTATAAACAAAGATAAAGAAATGTGAGATTCATTATGAGCCATTTCTTATTTTCCAACTCTCACAAAAGAAAGTTATGGTTAGACAGTACTGTAAGCAGCCTGTTATTAAAAGTTATCTTTCCTTTTTTTTAGGTAAACAATTCATGGTCCATTTGATCTGACAGTCTAAATTTCCCCCCCCCCCCATTTCTGGTATTCTTTATTATGATTTTAACATCAAAAAGTATAGATAGATACAGCAATTTTCAATTACAGAGCTTTTTAGCTCACAACATGAACATACCAACTTCCAAAACATTCTTGCACTGCTGTAGCTCTCTAGACCTTGAGGATTCACCTTTCTTGCTCCTCCACCATTAGTGTCCATATGTCTCTTTTGGCACCAATGTCATCAGATCTCAATGTTCTTTTATATCATCACAGATGCATCTTATTATTAGTTTTAATTGAACAAATACTGCATGACAGCTCAGCAATTTGGTCTTCCAGAGCACTGATAAAAAAACCTTTGGGGCATTGGTGCCAAAGGATTACATTTTCATTGGTTGTTCTCTGCCAGCTTCAGCAGTGTGCCTGCTGTCCACCCATTCCACGGCTAGCCTGTGTTTCCATCCTTTATTCTGCTTTTGCCACTCCCCTGCCCTAGAAGACATAAAGTTCCATCCAGCAATGTTGTTCTCTGCTAATCCCCTTGTTGCCTGAGTCCTAGTACTTTCAGGAATCCAATTTTAAGAACAATGAGCACAAACCTCACAGCAAAGCTTAAGGGATTTCTGTGACTTGTAGAATAGCATTATTTTGTAATTTTATTTCCAAATGCGATGATATTCTGATGCAATGTAACAATTTGGCAGTTGTATTTCCCCATGGGTCTGGCTGGAGGGAAAGCTACAAAAATACAAAAGTAACAATTTACTTATCAGTTTATTTATTCATTTAAAAGAGTAACCAATTATAGAACTGTTTGCATTTCAGAGATAGTGAAAGCTCTAATCAAATCAAGTCTTTGATTTTTAAAAATGGCATTAATCAGTTCAAAATTTATCTACAAATAGGGAAAATTAAACATCATGTCTTATTTTTCTTTTTTTTTTTTTTTCCCAGAAAGTGGTGAATTCTTTTCAGTGATGACATGAGTGGAAGATAGTGAAATCCTTTTCAGTGACTTTGAAAGAGGTTGCTGTATATTTACTCAACACATTTTTGGTAGCAAAGTCAACTTTACGAATTCCCAGTAATCTTACCCCCAACTGCTCACTCCTATTCCAGTAGCACTTTATTGCCCCTTCAACAGTTCTGATACAACAGTTTGCAGAGCCTTAGTATAAACCAGATGATTGAAATCGTGATCAGAATTAAATAAACAAACACACTTCTGGAGGATTTTTTTTTTTTTTAAACCTGGATCATTTCATGAATCTGCTTTATGACAAAATCCCACAAGCAGTTATGCTGACACAACCGAATAGGCTGCAAATTCTACTTACTGGAGGACCAGAAATAATCAACCAAGCACAAGAACTTTGGTTCCCAAAGCACTTTTTTAAAACAACCAATTAAATTCCATGTGAACTAAGACTCACAGAAAATAAGTTGGCCTCCCACTGGCAGATCTATCAATGAAACTCTGGAGTCCTAGGTTCCACTTTCTTAGTTAACTAAATAATACGTCTGAAAAGAAATGCTGCAAAACTTTTGCTGAAGGGCTTTGCATCAGTATGGACAACACAGCTCTCCTTTCCACCCTGAGGATCTAGATCTGAATTTAGGTATAGCTTGCCGTGAAACTCTCTGTACTAAATAAAGTCTGTAATAAATCCTTGTCACAGTATTTTCCATTACAAGGAATAGATCAAGAAAGAAAAATCCGTATTTATATTTGTTTAAATATGTATCCCAAAGCTCAGGACAAATATTGCTCATTGTTGTGTCATTGGCCCACATTGTGAGCCATTACAAGCTCCAGACTTCAAGCTCAGGAAGAGTTTAAATGTGATCTTACCATTTGCAGGTTCTGATGGGCATTAGCTACACTCAGCCTAAAATTTGGATTATTTCAGGGATGTTTGTTTCTATTTTCTGTAGTGTCTTCCTTCTTCTGATTTATTTTCACATTGGTCTCATTTTAAATCATTTTTAATTTCTCCATTGATTCTAATTAAGCTGCTGCTAGGTCTTACGAGCTTCATTTAATTAAATTAATTAAGTTATTTATTTATATAATAAAAGATAACCAACTTACCAAGCTTGCTTTCCCAAACTCCCACAGCTCTAATAGAAAGAAAATCAAAGGCACATAAATTAAAGTTAAGTGCCAGTAGCATTGTGATGAAGTAGCATTGTGATAAGGTAGCAGAAACCTGGTTAGCCAAATACTTCACAGATATTTTAGGGTTGTTGACACTTTGCTGCATCCCCTCAGTGTTTGGAATACAACTTTTGCAAGGATGTTATATTAGGAAAGTCAGATGCTCTTAAAGGAAAGGTCTTAAACACACAAGCTGGAGGAACTTGTTTTTTCATCTTCAGGGTTTATGATCCATAAGTGAGTGTCCCTGTTAGAATTACCTAAGACTTATACAAGAAGAAAAATCACATAACACATTAAGGGTTGTAGAAATAATTTCAATTTCTGATGTAATTATATTATTCCAAAGGAAGTGCTTAGGACACAATGATGTGAACTTGGATACGAGTGTTTTGTTCAGAGAAAGATATACAGTTAGCACTGTACAGTATCTCAGAGTTTGCAGGCATCAGTTCTATGACAAAACTGCAGAACTTCTATTTCACTGTGCTCTGCAGTTGTACTTCTTTGCAGTCAGGATATATTCTACTGCTTTAGAGACAAAAAGACACTTCCTAAATATGCTTGTCTTGGTTACAGACATCCTACAGTCAGATCCGCATTAATCATTTCCATCAACACAGCAAAAAGATATTAAGAGTTTGCCATACAAACAAGATTTAATTTCTCCAGCTGGATGCTGCCAACCTCCTTACAGCACACTGTGGTTGGGCACAGTTTTAAAATACATTTACTTTAGCCTCAGGCTAGTGTGAAGCCTTTTTGCTTGTTTGCTTTTCTTTCACCTTTTCTCTCTCTCGATATTGTGAAAGGAAGGTGCTGATAGGGAAGACTTGGATGAGCAATGTAATGCAATGATTAGTTAAAGAGTATGCATAAGAAATGATTCATCTTTCCAATCAATTTATTTATAAGAAATAAGGTCCCTTCTTTTTTTTTTTCTTTTTTCTTTTTCTTTTTCTTTCTTCTCTCTTTTCTGCTTTCAATGTCTCTCAGACAAATAACTTTCTTAACTGATTGGGCAAAAAGATGTCATTACCTATACTTATATTGTCCACATAAAGCACATACTGGGCAATGAAAATAGCTGTGCAAACCAACCTCAGATTTCCATGCCACCCCCCTCCCCAAAGCCTCCCCAACCCCCTTCCAACAAAACCACGGCCTGCCTCACAATGGTGTTATGGACCAAATCATAGCTATCTATTCTGGACAATACCTTAATATTAAATACAGGCAGAAAATAATGCCCAACTCTATCTAGTAACGTATAGTGTTAACTCTGACAATGGTACTAAGTTTAAGACATTGCATAAAAAATATTTCTATGAAAAGGGAAGACAAGGGAGTTACAGTAAATTTTCTGATGACTTAACAACAGGAAGGCTATCTCAAAAATTATGCAATATAGTAGTATGTGATACTGATACCATAGTAGTTATAATGGTTTCTGATATATTTTTTCCTACCATAGGTACAATGTCATGGAAATCAGGAGGACCATTTTCAGAGTAAGGCAATAAAAAAGGATTTTGAAATATTACCTTGTGCTGCAATTAAAAGCTGAAGTAAATTAGTCTGAAACTCACTTATAAGCCCAGAGAGCATGATGAGCACCTGAAAGTGTTCTCTCACTTCAGAGAGTGACTGAAAACTGATCCATTCATTCTTCTTTTTCTGACCTAGTTCATCTGTACTTGCTTGTTTCCATTAAATACAGTTTTGATCACAAATCATGGTCCAGCTCAGCTGTTCACTGTGTATTCAGCTGTACCACCCTGGGCAGTGTTTTCATGAGATATTAAAATTTAAGCAGGACTGAACTAGGTCACCATCTAGGTGTAATGAAACCCCAAATGCTGAAGTGATTATTTAAGAGGCTGGGGTTTTTCTTCAGCTACTACATGTCTGCTTGGAAAATAGCACTTACTTTCAGTAGGTTATTTGGACATAAATTATGGAACTCTTTATTTAAAATGACAGAACATTATTTAATTGGGGAAAAAAAGATAAAAATTTACATAAATACATGGATTTATATGATTTTTCTCTTGTTATAAAAAAAATCTATAAAATAAAACTTAAAATATCTCAGTTAAAATAGTTTTCATAATGACTCCATGCAACACACACATCAAGGTTATCCTGGAAGTACCCTATTTGGCTGAGATATAAAATTGTATATATTTATTTCCCATAATAGACTATATTTTTCTATGGTTTTCAGAAGAGAGCAAGTGATTTTTTTAAAGACCATACCAGAAACCAGGTGGAGTATGCATGCTTTGCTCCTGAGATAATAGTTGTAGATTCGCCTGAAGAGTCTGTTTCCTATTTCTTTGCTATGCAAAGCAGCAAAACTTTAGTCCACAAGTAACTGCCTTTAAGTATGGGATTAACAGTGTGGTATGTATATTTGAGAATATATCTACAGTGAGAAATAAAATAAGGACAGCACTATTTGCTTGCCCTAAATCCAAGGGGGACAGACTGTATCTGTGCTTGACAGAAATTGGCCCTGGATGTGCTGTGGCTTTAAGTTATAGTTAGTCCTATTTTACTGTTCTAGTCTAGTAGATATAGAAATAGAAGAGTACTGTTGCTGTGCATTAGAATGTTTTTTAATGGCATGAACCTAAGGGTAAGCGCTGCTTGCCACTGGTTGTGGTATGAAGGCTTATAATGTTAGCTGGAGAAAATTTTCCAATAACATTGAATAAAAATGTAAGTAAATTAATGATAAAGTGAGCAAAACTTGCAGGAGTCCTGTTCATCCTGCCTGTTCAGAATGCTTTGTCCTTTCAGCCACACAAAGGTATTGTCTTGAAGAGCACCATTTCACACACAGCAAAGCTAAAAGGAAAGACACCAATAAATAGTAAGAATAGATTGCTAGTACTGTGCCCTAGCCTTGCTTAAATTTTACATACATATATATACACACACATAAATATATCTCCTGTTAGGCTACATGAGTACACTTCTGGAAAAATAGAGTAATTATTTGAAATTAACTATTTCCCATAAAGACCTTTTAAAATATGATTATTCTGAAGAATTTTAAGAAGGACACACATAAATTTGCTGAAAGTGTCACATGGCTCCTCTAAACAGCTTCATTCCAGCTACCAAATATTTTTATGAACATATTTTTCATCTAGTTGTACATTTGAGCTTATGGCTACAAGCTTTTTTCTATCAAATGTCTCCTCAATACAAATACAAATAAATATCATTTACCACCTTTACCAAATCATTTTATTGCAAATAGTTGCCTGGGTGAATAACAGTTGGTGGATTTGGTTAATAATTGCCATGTTTCTAAAACAAATTAATGTGCCTGAAACAGGATTGTAGCACAATTTTTGAATATAAAGTGCAGACAGATCTCAAACCATTAAAATATTTTATAAAAATTAGCCAAAAGTATAATTCTGATCTTAATTATGCTGTTTTACAATTACAAGAACATAAATTATATTGGAACTTCTTATCTGGATTTATAAATGCAATAGCTGTGATTCCAATATGGCCTATAACTTGAAGGTGAGATTCTTTCTTGCATAAGGCAGGTTGCAGAGCTGTAGTACTCAAAGATACTTCAAGACTATCTTAACTGGCAACAGGAATCAATAGATGTCATAGGATCACAATAGCAGGTGTGATGGCATCTCGTTTAAGATGACATTATAGACAGTTGTCAGATAAAAGAAGATACAAACAGGAAGACCCTGCATACTGATGATCCTTAAGTCCTTTGGAGCTATGAAAACTTAGGCTGTACTTTGCAAAATCGTAGGTTTCCTAGCAACCAGATGGAAACTGAATTGAGGTTAGATGGGAACCAGTAAAACTTCAGGATGAGACAACTGGAAGAAGCTTAAAGGCAACCAGTGCAATTTTTCATCTCTAAGAACATTTTAGCTACAGGCAGGGGTCTAAGCCTGTTGGTGTCTCCCATCAGTAAAACCAAGAATGGATATTTAACCACTTGTCTGTATGCTCCTCCACTTACAAAACCAGAAGCAGCTGTAAGTACAGGTTGACCTACCAAATTAGAAATAATGCATGTAGCTCTCTTCTGAGAAGTATATCTAGCATCCACTGATGATGCTTCAGCAGTCATCAATAAGCAGTCATAGTGCACTGGCACAAACAATGCGGACTAAACCTTGTCCTGTGGAAGAAAAAGACACAGTGGGTATTCCAGTCTCTAGTCCCTAAGCTGCTAATGTAATAGTTACAGAACAAATACAAGACATTTTTTCAAAAAATTGTCAAGTTTGGAAACTGCTCTTTTATCCCTCTGAGTGTCATGGTTGGTTGGGCTGGCCACTAAGACAAATGACAAAATGACAAATGACAGATGCTTTCTCTAAGCAAGAGAGATAGAGACATATGAGTTGAAAAGAAATTAAACTACTTAAATGAAATATTAATAATAAGAAAAAGATTATAATAAGAAAATAAAGAAATATATACAATATATACAACACATATTGAGCTCCCAAGATGACAATCACATCACTGGCAGGCACTGGGAAAGTCCCAGACTGGACTCAGCGATGGACGGCCACTGGATTCTGGGTCCAGATTCAGGAATGCGTGGATCAGGATCAAAGGCAGAAGAACAGAGTCTTACTTGGATGCCGGCCATTGAAGAAAGGGGGCTGACCCTTTGATACCCCAGCTTTTATACTGAGCATGATGCAGGTGGGATGGAATACCCTGTTGGTCAGTTTTGGATCACATGTCCTGTCCACTTCTCCCCGCAATTGCGACCCCTCTATGCTTTTCCGCTTCTGACCCTCCAATGTGGCACACAGCAAAGTGAGCTGACCTTGGCTGTTATAGCAAGAAGTATAAGCAGGAGCCCCTCTGCATACCATTCCTTGGCCTATGACAGAGAAACCAAAATGCAGACTTTCTGGAATGGACTGAAATTTTATTACAGTAATCCCCAAATTTGTTTTCCTCTATTCTTTGCACATGCATAAACAATGTTCTAGGACAATTTAAAAATAAGAGAGAAAGAAAGGGATTCACGTATTCTGTCTATGATCATTTTTTTTTTTAACATGACATGGATTACACTGTCTTTACCTGTCTCAGGAAGCAGACAAAGGAAAAAACAACAACACTGGAAAAAATAAAAGTAGCTGCTAGCAAATAGTCCCAAGATGCTAATTTGTGGTTATGCAACATGGCTTTTTTATTAAAAAAGGTTCTCAGTGTCCATACTTTCACCAACTGCTGCATATATTGCTGTTTGGATTTTAATAGCCAGGAAAGGTCATACTGCCTTGACAAAACTTTTTACTTGTTATCCAACCAGTGTGGATGGATGGAGAAGAGCAGACATCAGCTGCCATGCCAAGGTGCATTCTTGGCCGCAGCCTAGCCCTGCTTCAGCTGGTGACCTGCTGCATGTCTCACCTAAAGCAATTTTCAAGTCTTAAACCCTCAGTCCTTTAAAACCCTTAAAAGCCAAGGTTGTAGGTATTGCAGGATCAGAACCTTTGAGCATCTGGGTTTGAAAGTGAAAATGAATGAAATATCAATAAACCCCAAAGCACAGCAAATCAGTCAGGGCACAAAGTATCCCAGAAGCCCAAGACTTACAACTGGGATATTATCTAGTGAGGAGGAATCCGGGCTTCACTCATATCACAGGAAGGCTGCAGTGAATTACAAATTAATGTTCTGAAGTTAATGAATTTAATTGATTTCAAGCTGAGTAAGGGAGTTAAGGCTGGTATTGCAACAGGGAGAGAGTATTTAAATTTAGCTATCATTAGCAGGCACATGTTACATTCACCAAATATCAGGACTTTTCACTCTCATGGTATGTGGTGAGGCCACTTGAAGCCTTTTAGAGTCCTGTTTCCTTCAGCAGAATGGGGAAAAGACTCATAATTTTCAGACAAATGATAAATATAAGACTTCCAACTTAAGGAAACAGAGAGGACTATATAAGTGCCCTTGGTGGAAGCTTATGGCATCAGTTAGGTTCAGAAGATTGAACCACATATTATGACAGATCCTGCTCTTTTCAAAATATTAGTATGTCAGGTTCCAGTCCTGAAAGAAAACCTTCTGATACAAAACTATCTTTAGCAGAATCATTGCTTACTGCTAGTGTCACACAGCTCTGCAGGTAGGATTAAACTGAATAAGTAAAGCAAACTATTTTAAATGTAGAAAAGAGAAACAACATAAAGAAATAAAAGGTGGGAGAAAAGTCCTATGATAAGCAGGTGCTATTTCATCTTCTTTCGTGGCCACCATTTTAATGATTGAAAATCATTCTATCTTTTCCATCTTAGACATAAAAGACTAGATAACCATATTGATTTCTTAATACAGAAATCAAACTCAAGTTCTTTTTTTTCTCAATACCACTCTGAGCTTTCTATATGTGTTTTCGTGAGACAGACAGATTTTCAAATACTATACAGTAATACTGAAGGTATATAAAAATTTAAGGAACACAAATTTATGCTCTGAAATCTACTTGCTTACTGTTTATGTCTTTATCTATGGGAATTTGTGCAAATGATGTTTCTCTGGGTTAACCTTTGGGAACAGTTTTTTCCCATTTCAGTCTGTAGCATTCAAATGAACACATCTGCATATACACGTGGCATCTGTTATTTCTTCAGGAAATGCCACAATCAACTTACAAAATGTTCATCATCCAATTTTAGAGTAGAATTACAATTTAATCAGTCTCATTATTTATTATGATTACTACTATTTCTAATTCCTTATAATATTTCTAAAATGTAGTGGTGGCTACAAGATCACATCATAAGACCTGATTCAATTTCACTCATATAAACACATAATAAGTGTTGTTCCTGCTCCATGGGGTTTAAAATTAAAGCATAATTTCAAAGACAGAAGATGAATACCAACATCTAGATGAGAACTGAAGGGAAGCAGCATAGAAGTAAATAACCGGAGATACAGCTGTAACGTAGTTTATTTACAACTTAATTTCTAGGATAACTCCATATGTGGCACAGTTCAGCAAGTCATGCAAGTATAAGTCTCATTCAAAAACTGAAGACTGTTTAAGAATAACTCAGTGAATATGTCCATACTACAGTCATAGAAGTAGTGCAACATAGTAAGGACACACCTGATTTAGCCTTTAAGTACGTGTTGTTCTGCCTGCAGAGCCTGTGGCTTCACAGGTCTCACTGTAAATCAGAATACCTCAAATACGCAAAGGCATGTTCACTCGCAGTTGAAAGCTGCCCACTAAAGAAAACTTTGTGTATTTTAACCTACTTAAGAGTTTTGCCTTTAGGATTCTAACTTTATTTGAACTACAAAGGGTCTGACTGTTGCTACACATCCACTTTCATTGATATATTTTCCTGCAAAATAGTTGGAATCTGCCTTTCTTTTAATTGTAAAACTAATGTAATATCCTTTCCAGTGATCCCAAAGAAGTGATTTGAATGTGCTGTACACTGTGATAAATTTAGACCTTTTCAGCTTGGAAAGAAAAATAATAAGTGTCAAAGAAACACAGAAATCACAGCCTCCAGTCAGAGTGCTAGAGGAAAAGGCAGAACATCTTAATGTCTGATCAGCTTCATCAAAGTATTTACCAACTCCCAGTTTTGCACATCTTTAAAAAAATTATGAAAAAAATCCAAAGTTATCATTTCAGTACAGATATATAGTGCTCAGGCAAAAGATGCATTGACGTCAGTCGAATGAAACCATTAGCAGGGAAAGAATTGAAGAAAAAATGTCAAACAGCAGAATCAAAAGCAATGGAAATAGTGTCAAAAGGTAACAGATCAGGAATACCTGTACTTCATACTCAAGTTGTCTCTTTTCAGCTTTATTGAAGTCATCAGTCCTTACAATAAGTGGTAAATCACTATTAATTCCTTTGATAACCACAGAAATGTGTCTTTTAATGTGATTTTTTAAAATTAATAATTTTTAGTGACATCTGTAAACTAACTGTAATTATGTACTTATCAGCAGTTATTTATCAAGTTAATAGGTAATTTTTATACATAAATAGTAGTGATTCTAAAATATTCTTCCTAGTGCAGTCTTTCAAGGTTGTGTCTTACAAAAACAGCGATCCACAGTTTATGCCTAACATAACTTTGCTAAGGCAGGCTATACAGGATAGACCATGTCAGTGTCTAAACATGGTCTTGGCCACTGAAGTTGAAATGAGAGATGAAGATTCTCATGGAGCTGGGGGTGGGTGGGTTATTGCATCCTCTGCAAACTGATCAGGGCAACAGTTTTATCATGTTTGGTAACCCTGGCTACCACTGTGTCAATTTCTGTTTAGCAGGAAATTCTCCAATAGGAATGGCAAAGGTACTTTCATTCTCTGGGGTTTTTTTTTGTTTTGTTTTGTTTTGTTTTTTTTCCCCATCCTATGAATCTTATCTAGGCCAGTAAAACCTCACACTGAAAATTTTATCATAGATATAAAAAGATTATAAGTCTTTTCCTACATTTGCTTAAAGAGGAACTCTGCAGTCTGTATGATATTAATAAAGTACTGCTTTGGTTTTTACATTAATTAGTGATATTCTGAAATTATGCAATTGTCTGCAAAGGTAACATTTGCGTCTAATGTGCTGGAAAGAATTACAATGACCCTCTCAGAATAATGTGATCTTGATCCTCACCCTCTGTCTTGGGTGCCTGGTGGAAAGGATTGAACTGATCACATCAGTAACTCCCTAAAGGAAATAGACCGGAAATATTTCCAGCTCTTGCCATTGGTTTCTTACAGGCACATTATGAAATCTTTTAAGAGCCCTCTCAGTCCATCTGCTTCAAAATAAAACAAATAGATGTAGAAGATGGTATCTGGATTTTCTGTTCCATTTCCTGTTCCATTATAACTTTCAGCTCTCAGAAATTATAATCTGTATTTATTTTAGTTTCTGTTGTTCTTCTTATCACCACAGACTAGAATACAAGTCAGGACTGAGTCTCCTTCTCTGCCATGTAACTTGACAGGGACATTCAGCAACATTTGTGTACAGGACATACACTTGTGTGTGTGTTCCTGGTATCACCCAGTCCTGGGAATGTTCCCTGAACCATCCCATCTAGAGCTGCCTGGCAAGGGGGCAGCACCCCTTTGTACCGGTGGGGCCGGGAAGCTGGGAGTTGATGAACAACTCATGCTTCTCCCCACTGGGTCGGCCTTCTGCCTTCCCAGCTCCAATAAATCCTTTCCTTCTCTACTTGCCTGTTTTGTGTGTCTTCCTTATTTTCCTACCATTATTTATGGAAACTGTATCTTTCTCTAGTGCTGTCCCATTCATTGTCTTGCACACATCTGGGTTTAATATGCTTGAGTGGGAATGGATTTATATATTAATCTGTAATATCAATTTACACCATTTCATTCAGACTAAGCTTTATTTTTATCATCGAAGTTCAGGGTAGTGTGTCACTATTCTCTCATTATTTCCTTCCTTGAGCTTCTCTTACGAAAGGGCAAGACAGATGAAAATTAATCATTTATTTACTATTTCATACATTTTCACTATTTACCTTGTATTTTACCATTATTTTTTTCTGAGTCAGAGACTGAGAATTTTTTTTGATAAATAGTTATTGAGGTAATTGCGTTTTCCTGGGTACTTCCCAGGGAATTTCACATCTTTCCTATAGGAAAAATCAATGAAGACCTAATTTGTCTTTCTTGCAATTAGATAATTTTCCCTCTAGATGTCTCATTATTTTATTTCTTTCTCTTTTTTGACATCTCTCAGCTAGTATGGCTACAGTAACTCCAGTAAAGTAGGTGAAGATCATATAGAACTGGACATTAGCTGTGAAGGTGAAAAAGTGTCCTGGAAAAAAATAAACCTGCAGTTTCTTTAGGATAATATATGAAAAATTCTATCAGACTTTTCCTTGTTTTTAATTCAATGAACTGAGCTCATATTTGAGCTTGCTTTTATAAGGCATTAATGATCAGCAGTTCAGATGTCCTTAATACTCCTGCTGGGGGAGGAAGTCAATGTGAAGGGCATGTACTGCTCCCTATCCCGCTGTCATTGTTTTCTTAAGAATCTATTGATAGTCTTGCTTTACTTCTTACTCCTACCTTCAATGTTTCAGTAGCATCCTCCTGCTCATATTTCCCTTTAATACATTTACTCCTGTAAGTCAGATAGACAGCACAATGGCTCTTTGCAGTATTTGTTTTTATGTATTCCTTCATTATGGAACTCATTTCAGCTGGATCATTAAATAACTTCTAAGCAGCAAGAAAAAGGCAGTATATCCATCACATAGTGAATACAAAGCATTTAATGTAGTCCTCAAATCGATCCTTTTCTTCAAATATTCATTTTTATTTATTTCCCCTCCCCAGGGGGCTTAGCAAATAAAATATTATATTCATGCCAGTGTGGATTTATAACACCAGGAGGGAGATGAAATAAGAGAGCTGAGCATACTATATTGGCTATTATTCATAAACTATTTCTACTTGTCAGATGTTTGCTGTGAGGCTGAGAATGCAGTACTTCCCCTCCCTGTCAGTTTGACCAAAGCTGATAATTTGCCTGAAGTTCACACATCACCACAACTGAGAACAAATTCTGTGACTAAAGAGACTCATTCCTATTTCCTGGCATACTCACTCTGTGCCTTCTTCCTAAAGAAAGCTTAGTTAATATTCCAAAGGCAGAAACCCAGACTATGTCTTCATAAGCATAGAAATTTTCAAAGGGAAATAATTACTCCCTCCTGGGATTTTGATCTTTATTGTCTTTCTGACATTGTTGCTATTGAGAATAAAGCAAGATCAGGCCTAGGGAGGTTTCAATCTCAGTTTAGATTTCTCAGATCTTTTCTTAAGTGAAGCTCTTTCATATTACCAAATAGATTTAATGTCAATATGCTGTCTAAAGTTCAAGTCAGGAAAAAGTGATGTCATATTTCTAAACATTTTAGAACTGGTATACTTTCATCTTTTCAAATAACAGACTTTCTCCACCACCCTCTCTCTCTTGTCTTCCTCCAAGCCCTCTATCCCCATAAAACCTCATCAAAGAATTTGGCTCATGATAGATTTTGGCTTTTGCCCTCAAATAGACTTACACATAGTCCTATGTGTTATTTTTTGCAGACATAGTTTTTTTAAAATATCAAGGTCTGATAGCTTTTGGCAAGCTCGTATGCTTTTTCCTTTGTGTTACTCATTCTACACATTTAAGCATCTAAAAAATTCTAGACAAAATATATTTTACATATGACACAGTCAAACGAAAGGGAAGAATTTTAAATTGTTTTTAGAGTAATGACAGTAAAATGGGTGGGCCATTTGATAGTTTTCAATCTGTGAATGTGTAACAAGACGACATTTTGAGATTAAAAATGAAGAAAGATACGTTCATATGTTTTCATTACTCGTCCATGGGAGTTATTAACATTTCCAGCAAATATTCGTAACACTTGAATCTTGAAAATACCTATCCAACACCATCCAGAGATGTTCTGATCTTTTTAAAGAAAATCTTTAACAGAAGCCACAACTAAAATGAGATATAATTGAATTTGCCACTGATAAGAATCCCTTATATTAATGGCTTGTCATGAAACAATACAGTTTTAGAATTTCCTTTGTCAGTGGAAGCCAAATAACAGCTAAGCAGGCTCCAAAAAGTAAATCCGTGGATGGGTTTTGATCCATCCATCTTCCACTTTCAGGATTTCCACATATCAGGGTATAAGAGACCTGAAGACAACATATGATTTGGGGAAAAGTGTGTGCCAGGAGTGTATATCAATTATTAACAATCAAAATCCAAAATATAGCTTCCTTGTTGTTTATTACTGTTCATTTTTACACGTGCTTTGGAATACCTCCCTTCAGCTTTGGAATTGCAGATACAGAGAGTAATCTCTTGACCTGCTCTATCGATTTTACCTACTAGTTGCTGGACAATGTTCTACAAACCACTCCAAGACTCCTAATACTTCTAAAAGCTAAATGTCAGTGCAATCTGTTTTTAAAGTTTATACATACTTTGGTGTTTATAGATATATATCCAACAAGACCAGGAAAACCTGTTGCGGATTACAAGTGAATAGCACTGGGTCAGTGAAGGACATCCCCTCAGCCCTTTATTGAAATTGGCCTGTCTGGGAAGGACAGGGAGTTCAACATGAAGTTGTGGATTAGGAGGGAAAAGCACCCTTCCCACAAAAACAGCAGTCATGCTACTAAAAGTATCAGACTGAATTCCTCTTGTCACTGACAAAATTTGGTGGCAATTGACAATCAGAAGTGGGTTGAGCCATCACGGTTTGCCACTTAACATTACTGTACAGCTCCCGTAAGCCAGAATTGCACCATGAAGATAACATTTCCACTGAAAATTTCTTGGTCACCTCAGTTGCCCCTTGCTTCAGTTCTATTTGCTTCCTTCCACATTTCTGTTTGTGTCAGGACAAGCAGGCACAAAACTTTGAGCCCATATCTTTAGCAAAAAATACTGGCAACCCAGAGAACTGTCAGAGGAACTTTATTTGATCCCACAGTCTCAAAAGCCCCTGGGGATATAAAATTCTATGTCTCTGTCACAGTATATACTCCTCACAGAGAGGTCAGTGTGCACCAGCTCTACTTCATACCTTGCTTCAGCTTTTTTCTCCTTTTTTACTCTAGAATGTGTAGAGATTTAAATCTCACAGTATGCTGTCTAACAGGAATATTCTCTTAGGACTGAACTGCTCTGGAGAACAGCTCAGGGTTTGTGGTTTTGTTTTTTAGGGGTCTGGTTGTTTTTTTAAAGTTTAACTTTCTGAAATTCACCATGGTTAATCGTCATTGCCACTGTTGCATTTAGGACTGGCTTGCTAGTGGCAAACGACTAAAGCAGGCTTTTTGGGGTTTTGGGGTTTTTTTATGCTCCCCTTCTTCACATTTTGCTTGAGGGCAATAAAGGAAGGAGACTGGTCTCTGCACTTTCTAAGACACTGTTACTCCCACAATAAATCAGAAAAAAGCAGAAGTGCTTTGGACTGATATCATTCAGGCTCTGTGAAGAACCTTTTTCTCCAGACTGTATGCTAAGCACAATGGAATCCTTTCTGACTTTGTGGTGGGAAAACTGATTGCCTTGAGATTGAATAAGGACCTGAGCTTTTATGAAGGGACTCTCTATTTCCTGTACTCCCAAGATGGAGGCTGGAGAACTGGGGCTTGGGACGATCAGTGAAATAGGCTCCGTGAAACTTGTATCATACCTTCTGGCTGAACATTTGGGAAAAAAAAAAAAATTAAAAGTTACACAGTATCACTTGCAAGCCTTTGTAAGTTCTCAAAGTCTCTCTCACTTTCTGAACATGTCACTTCACTCCCATGAAGGTGGCTTGCCCCATCTATTCTGCAAAATAATCTCTCCCCTGAGGAGCTGGCAATCTCCCAGCAAAAACCTCAAGCTCTTTGTTACTTGGCACTGTGTGAAGATTGAAAGCGTGTCTCTATGACTGGTCCTATCACTGTAAGACAGGTACTATTAAGTGGTAGAAGGGATGAAATACATGTATCTATCATGATTTTGACACCTTTGCACATTCTCCCTTCCTAGGTAAGAAAAATCTGCATTTTCGTACTTCAAAAAAAGAAATGCCCTGAGGGAAAGAAGTAGCTTTCAGTCTTTTTTATGCCTGCATTCGTCTCCTCTCAGTTTAGTGCAAGACTACAACAATGTGGGGTTAATCAATTACATAGTTTCACTATTCTTAATGACAAAGGGTCTTTCTGAAATCCACCCCTTCTCTTGGACACAGGACAATCTAGGTTGTTCCTTTCTTTTTTTTTTTTTTACTTTTCCAAACACAGTGCTGTGTCATCCTAATAAACAGAGACTAATTAACGAGGAGAAAACTGGTAGTTTTACCCCAAATGATCTAGTTTTGCCTCTGTGTATCATGAATCATTGGCAGTCTTGCTTCCTAAAGTGTTTGTACACAGCACCCAGTGAAAGCATTGGCTGATAAGAGGGTAGTTCTTGCGATTTTTGTAATACAATGCTATTTTTTTAAAAATCAGAAATTATTTTAATACACAACAAACTTTCAATAACAAATGTTTCACATTTGATGACCTACCTCTGAAAACTACTTTAAATCTTCATACTTTCAGGCCTGGTCTCATAAGACGGACTTCCAGAAAGCACGGGGATTCTACCATCTTCTGGGACAGTAACATCAGGAGGGGTGCCATGGACTAGATGATCTGTAACAGCTCCTTGAGCATCAGCTAGTTCAGGGTAATAGCCTTCCTGCTGGGAGACAGCCAAAGAACATTGGTCTTGGTTTCTGAGAGCTTCTAGTAGTGCATGTATCTTTCCATATGTGAGTGTCTGACCAGGTGCTTTCAGAAAGACAATCTCAGACCTTCCAGAATTCCTTTCCCTCATAGAAATTCAGCTGGCTTTCTAGGATTTCCTGATCTGGATTTCCAGAATCCTTACCTTATCTTGTCCTTCATCATTCTGGATTTATTTTGACTTATTTTGAATTATTTTGAAGATTTTTGTCCAAGAGGTTAAAGTAGCTCACTACAAAGTAGTAGGATATTAGAAGTGATACTAACCCTGATGGTGCTTGACTTATTTCGTCTTGAAAAAATCAAACACAAACAATAACAAAATATAGTTGTTTTCCCCTACAACACTATATCAGCTGTAGTTGTAAACATAGGTGCCTACTGGTATTAGGGATGGAAGAAAGAAGGAATATGAGAAAATCCATATAACTGTATTCATCTATTCACATAATACAGACCCCCAATACTGAAAACTGATCCCAGTCTCTCAGTGCTTACACACATGTAAGTCTGCATGTTCCTTACTATGTAAGGAAAGGATTAAAAAAACTGGCCATGCTATTCAGCATGATCTCTCTCAAGTTAACTCAAACGTTTACTCAGAGTTTGACTCTATTCCCAGATTGGTAATTCCAATCACCATAGATGCTTCACTCACTTGATAGGAGGGTTATAATCAAGGGATGAAGTGAACTGAAGATCTAGATGTCTGCATCTAAACAACTCTGTTAAATACAATTAGTATGAGCCATTTTGAAAAGAAAGTAGGCTTAATAGATGACCTTGTAAGAGCCCTAAAAATATGGGACCACATAATCTGGCAGTGGTTTTACAACACCTAAATAGGTTATGTTCATCCAAGTAATATTTTTAGGTTGTTTTTCCCCTTATTCCAAATGTGCTTTTATGTATTTTTAGTCAAGCTTTCTGTCTCCTCATGCTGAAAAATTGCTGATGCTTTCACTCTGCTGAAATTGAGGACGTTTCTGCTCTCTATGCCATATGAATCAGCAAATCTTCCTCTTAAAAAAAAATCAACGCTTTCAGAACAAAGCAGGAATAAGTAGTAAACTTGCTTTTTTTTTTCCCCTGTTGCTGCTTCTTACCTAGAAAAGGAGAGGAGAAATTAGTCCAAGAATCATATCTAGATCTTCTTTCCAGAGCTCAGATGGATTTTTTATTTCTACAGTTTATTCTCCCTCAATTATTTGTATGTTTAGATTTTGTTCTATTACAGTTTTTGAGATGAGTGAACATTTATACAGGGGATCAGTACAGAAAATAAAATCTCAGCTTTTAGAGAAAAAAACATCAGTTTCAGATCCAAAGTTTTTCTGTTAGAAAAGATTAGGAGTTTATTTTGAGCATGCTTTTTCACATGCTTCAGCATGATTTTTTTTTGGCTCACTTTTCTTCACAGCACGCATTTTGGTACTCTGCCCAGTTTGGTTTAGCATGTCATACATAAAAAGGTCTCTTTTAATTTCTTGGTTTTATATATAGCTATACAGAATGGAAGTAACTATTATTTGCCTATTACTAGTACAACTTCTTGATAGTTTGGGTTGCCTTGTCAAGCCAGTAACTATGAAAAAATTGGGTGATTTATACCTTTTCACATAAGTATGTCACTATTTGCCAGAAAGTACATAAAGTACACAGATGTATAATCTGTAAATGGACATGGTACTAAGAAGAGCAGAGAATAACAACTGCAACAAAAAAACTATTTGTGGCTTGCCTTCCTCAATGTTTGGGCAAGAGTCTTAGAGATGATGGACCTCTGGATAGTTGATGATCAGTACTTTTTTCAAATCATACTCCTTTATTGTGTTTCTAATTGGTCACACAAAACACGAATCAACAAAATGTCATTATTTCATTTGAAAGAAAGGAATCGTGAGATTTCAATAGTAAAATCAAGTAAGTAAAAGTCTTGGAAAAGACTGCAAACCAGACCTATGGAAAACTGCTTTTCATGTTAGTGGAAAGTGGCATTCTTACTCTGACTTCAAAACTTCATTGAAGTCAGAGTAACTGACTTCAGTAATTCCCTTAGGTAAGTTAAGGGAAGATGACAGCTGGGGACTGCACAAGGAGTAAGGCTATACAAGATCATTACTGCATCCTGAAACTTGCAAAGCTTTAACCCAAAATTCACATCTCCATTGTGAATTCTCTGTTCTTTTGGTCCCATCTTCTGCTCACCAAAGCAGGAATAAGTTAGGAAGCAGTATATATTTATATTTTCACATACATGTACTAATAATTTATGCTCAATCTAACACATTCTGCAGAATGGGGAAAATTTTTTTTAAAAAAAGATGGTATGGTGGTATGTAGCCACTACGCGATAGCTTCTGAGAGCAGACAAGTAATTTAACAAGAAATGTCAAAGAAATTTCTTTTGCCTTACGTGAGAACTTGTTTCAAGAATTCAGCTTTCTGGGACTGATGGCCTAATTTAGGAAGGTCACACAAGAAAAGAGAGAAGAATAGACCTAAAAAAATGACAACTATATATGTGCTTCTGGGTATGAGTTTTGTTCTTTGTCCACCTCAGTTTCCAATTCACAGAAAAAAATGTAAAGGCTCAATAGTTTTCATTGTTGTAAGGATAAATTCAGTGGTTTACTAAATACCCCCAGTACCTCATCACATCCTAGAGGTTTAGTGTATCCATTTATATCAGCGCTACCACCAGCATTAGTTTAAGGATCATCACAAGAAACAGGGCTTGTATTTTATCCAAACACAGGGACAAGAACTACACCTTACTTGGAAATTGAGATGCTAAATAGTCTGTGATCCTCCCTGCTGATGGGTTGTGTTTCCTTCTGCCCTCCTTGAGTACGTACCAGCACACAATGCTAATGATGCCTGAAAGCAGCTAAGCAGATAACAACCAGATACGATTCCGAACAACAGCTCATCAGTCTCTTAATTTTTATAATTTCTCCGGATTTGATTCTTCCTTCAGCTACACTGTTTAAATCTGCAATTAATTCCACTGACAGTGGGACAGTTGCACTGGTGCTCTACGTCGGTAACTGAGTTGAGAACAAGGCCTTTTGCAGCAACAAACTATAAAATGTGCCTCGAAGTCATTAACTTAAATTTTGTCTCTTTTCAGGTGACAACAATGATATGAGCATTATCTAAGGAAGTATGAACGCAAAGACAGTCTTTCTGCTTGTAAGATATTACAAGAAAGAATAGACATAAAAAGATGGATATAACAAGAAAGAAAGTGAATATTTGAAATTGTTTTATGTTTCTTTGACTTACCTTTTTTCTCCTCTGTCACAACAATATGGCAGAGAGGATATTAGGACTATATTTGCTGGAATTGAAGAAAAAGCGAATCTCTGGAAAGAATTGCAATAGCAAGAATAGACACTGGGTATAAGAAGTTGTTAAATACATTGGAGACAAAAGGGAATAAGCAGTGAGGAAAGAGTGGGCAGAGGACAACAAGGAGATGTCAGGTAGTATTCACAGATGGCAATTAATGTGTATTCAATGTGTTCTTATATTTACAATGAGTCTTTAGTATAACAGGTAGACAGGGACATATGAACTCAAGCTGTTCATACCATTAGTTTTACCTACAACAGTTCGGAGCATGTAACATTTTGTCCAAAATCTTGTAATGGTGAGTGCTTTGTATCCTTTATTTTCTAAAGGAAAAGCATGTGTAATACATAATTCACAACCAGTCTCTCAGCTGGCCTCTGATTCAACTCATGGGATCAGCACTCTGTTTTACTCAGGTTTTGCATTGGCCTGCTAGTTTGTTTTTATTTTGTGCTATTTAATCTACTGACTTCTCCTGTGTAGTTTAAGCATTTGATGGCTCAATCCTTTTCTTTTTTTTTTCCCATCTTCCTGCTGTAGAAGAAGATTTCAGCTCCTTTCTAGGTCTGTTCTCATTTAGCAGTCATCTTCCAGGAGCAAAGAATAATTTCACATGAATCTTCTGCTTATTTCACCGTTTGCCATCCTGCACACATTATCTTGCAGCTGCAAAGGTTCACGCATGGTGTTTTATCACATTATATTTTCTCTTTGACCTTTTTCTACTATTCATAAGAATTTAGAGTATCCTTGTTTATATCTTTTGGTGGTTACACAGTCAGATAGGCTCATTTTAAACTTCCTCTTAGCCAGCAACAGTCCCAGGCTCATGAACATACATAAATTTGTTTTGCCAATTAGTCCCCAAATATTTAATGGATTTTTTTAAATAATTATGATACTATTTTCTATGAGACCATTAGACTGTGGATACACTGGGCTTTGTGTTTAGATTTATACTCTTCTAAAAAACATATAAATGCACAAAATCAAATTATGATTGATTGTCTGCCATTACTGTAGTTGGCTTCCCCACAGTTCTTATATCTGAGACATGTTCCGTAACTATATTCTTTAATAATGTTATTTCTGTCTAGTGGGATATTAATACAGAGCAAACACACATTCTTGGGTTTGCTTTTGTTGTTTCATTAGGTTTTCTAGTTACTTTAAAAAATATATTAGCATGTTCTCAAGCACATAATCAGTTCTCTTTGTCTATATTAAATTTTTATTTTTTCCTTATTATTTTAACTCAGGTATTTAGCATGCTGTTTCATGCACTAGTGCCTTGCTCATATGTCCTGCTCAGTTGGAGGTTCAATTCCACTCACGAGCTGCCTCTTGAACAATTCATAGTAGTTACACATTCCTGACAATAATTCCTCTTGCTCTTCTCCTCGTGTGCTCTTCTCTTATGGATTTTTTCTTTTCTCTATATGTTGTAAAATATTTTTCCTTCTAAGAAGCATACCAGCTTTGTACAAAAGCAGGACATTTTTTAGGCTTCATGAAGAGACAAAAATCTTGTTAGAACCTTTTCCATTGCCCGCCATGCTTCTAGGAAGTTCAGCCTGTATTCAAGTACTACATTCTTCTCCTAATACCTTCTTTCATGTGTTGAATTTCAAAGGATGGGATTAATTTCACCAGTCTTGATGTTTACAGTGTAAGTCCTCTCCAAGACAGTCGTTCAGTCTCTCACTGTAGTCAATGAAGACCTAATACAATCAATGTAGTCTAAAAACCAATTCATTTTGTCCCAAAGGGGACACCAAAACTTGATCTGATTAACCCTCCCCCCAAGCTATACTGACTTTTCTGCTCTTCTCACCTTCTGGAACATTTCAAAATTGGTAAGGGAATATCTTCATAAACAGGAAAAATTATAAATTTGCTAAGCGATTGGACTGGAAGATTGTTCAGTTTTACAGCCAAAACTTTCCATCTGCTTGAAAAATTTTGATTGCTGCTTTAAGTTTGAGACAGTAACTTCTATAAACCCTTATCTTGGCTGCAGAATTTCAATCATAATCTGTTTTTAAATTAGGAGTCCTCTAGATTAATGGTCTCAAAATTAGCAAAAATATTTCAACAAGTCTTCCTCTTTTTTATTCCTCATATGCAGCTGATATCTTAAAAAGGAGAATCTTTCTGATAGTGCAATGTTTTCCAAACTTCTGTGTATCAGTTTGATAACTGTCCTCTTCTTTCTCCTTGGGTATTAAACAATACTAGAGTTTTCATCCCACAGATATTAACAAGACAGAATGACACACTTCTTTTTTTCAATACTTTCACTTAACTTCATGAAGGTATACAATTCATATTTGAATCTCTTAATTTCTTTGCTTTATTTTTAAGAGATTGATGCCCTTAATTCAGGAACTTTTCTTTGTGTCTGACATAAAACTCTTCTGGTTTTATGCATCTTTCCTACATCTAAGCCTGTAGCTTTGGCTTCTTACTGGAACTGTTCGCCATATAGAGAAGATGACACCAAGAAGAACACAAATGAGATGCCAAATCAACAGGAAGGACTAGATTTTGCAGGACCTACTGATAAAGACAGAAAATAAGAGGCAGCTTACTGCCAGGTTATATTGCAAGTTGCATACAAATAGCTTTTCAGGTCTAGGCACTGTAGCATAACAACTGCCTTGGGAGAGTCTTATTGACTGGGATCCATGCTTACAGGAAAAGTTTGGTGCCACAAGTTTGACAGGTTTTATAAACCTGTAGCTAAAGCATTGGCAGTTAGGGATATGTTTTCCGGCTTAGTACACTTCGAGATTGCAGCACAGGCAAAATAAGACTGATACTGTTGTTTTCTTCTCAAAAACTGATAGGTGACAAGCTAGTCCAGCTTGTTACTTCTGTGGAGATTTATGTAAAAAGTAACATAAACTGATCATTTTAAAAGTCTGAGAAAGTCTCAAGAGAAACTAAGTGGGACCACAGCTAGTAATTCAGGCTATCCGTAGTCATCTAAAAAAGAAAACCTGCCCTTTGGAATTACAGAGCTGTGGGATACAAAGGGTCTTCCTAGAGTTCTTTCCCTTTTTAATCTTTGAATGTTCAAAAGACTGCAGTTATTAAAGATCGCTATTTCTCTGCTTTGCAAACAGAACTTGGGAGCAAGGTTGCCATTTCAGCTGTGGACCATAAAATCTCCCAAGCATTTCTTTCCCTTGCAAGTAAAAAACTACTCTCCGTATTAAAGTGGAATTTTAAACTTTAAACTATGACTTTAAAAGAGTCATAAAACCAAATCACATTCTAGCAAACTGCTATAAGAATTCCATGGAAACTGAAGAGGAAGAAAAGCTAGAAATTGTTTTGGTTTTAAGTGGTTTATTTTTAATCAAGGATTTTGCTGCTCTTCACTGCTCTGGAATTCTCTTGAGTCTAGAGTACATTAAATATAAAACATTGAACATTAGAGAATTTTTAAGTGCTCATAAACACTGTAGTTGCAATGCATTATAAAAAAAAACCACCCTTAGAAGAATAGATCTCCCTTCTTTACACCAATAACCAGATGCTAGAATATCTCTTTTGCAGCAGTAATATCTTTGGATGGTACTAGACTATTTGCATGCTCAGTGAATGAAAATATGGTTTTGCTCTGGTTTCAGCTGGGAAATAATTAATTTTCTTTCTAGTGATTGCTGTGAAAGGAATGTCAACAATGCATATTGCTTTAGTTGTTGCTAAGCGATGTTTATACTTTTCAAGGACTCTTTTCAGCCTCCCATAGAAGCTGAGAAGGAACATAGACAGAACAATGGAATGGCCAATGGAATATTCCATGCCACAGTAGTCATGCTTAGTATATAAATTAGGGTTGTCCAGAGGGCAGGAATCTGTGATCGCTGCTTGGGAACGTACCAATTCACTGGGTGGTGAGAGTGACTTGTGTCATTACTATTATTATTATTATTATTATTATTATTATTATTATTATTATTATTATTATTGCTATTGCTATTGCTATTGCTATTACAATTACTATTATTTTCTGTTATTGTTCTATTAAACTGTCTTTTTCTCAGCCCACGAGGTTTTTTTACTTTCTCTTACCCCTTCTTTTCTCCCTCTTCTCCCTGCCCTTCTGGGTGGAAGGGGGAGAACTGCCCAAGTGGCTGCATGGTCCCCGCTGCCAACTGGGGTTAAACCACAACAGATACATGGATAGACTTTGGTACATCATTGTTTTCACCTTTCAATTTCTATGCAGCAGATTTTTGAGTGCTGTGTTACTGGTGCCAGTTCTGCAAACTTCAAAAACTGCAGGGGTGCAAGTTTGTTATAAAATACAATTAATTCATAAGCCGGAAACTCAAAGCTGTTTCTACAATTGTACATGTACGATGGGCACAGGTTAGCCCTGCTAGAACTCTGGTGTTTCTAGGAAAGCCCAGTGAAGCCTACACATCCCAGGCATACAGGTGGGCCATTAAATATTTTGGTCTTCTGTATGGAACACCTCTACCAGTAGGTACTCTTATATGTTCCAGTTCAAAATTTGAAATTGCAAAATCACATGTTGACTATTGCTCAGCAGTTTTACAATAACATAAAAAGTAAATTAGCCTGAACTTATTTCATAACGGATTGCAGTCTCATCAGATTTCATAAATTAAGTTATGCTAGGTCAGTACTTTGTTAGGAAGAGTAGACATGTAGTTCAGGAACAAAAGAACTGAAAAGGAATTCAGTTCTTAGCATGACAGATTTTTTTGTTTGTCCTTCGGCAAGATACAAAGAACTTAGAAAGGTAAAGGTACATCCTGGTAGCTTTTGAGAACAACTCTCTCCCACCACACTACTCTCCTGTTTCTCTGAAGCGGAGCATAGAAAGCTATGTTAGGCATGTACTTCTTCCTACACTATGCAAGACATCTTAGAACAAAATCAAAAAGCAATACAATACTGAAAGGAGACACATTTAGAGCTATCTGAGTAAAAACTGAGCAGTGGCCACCTTGGAAAACAAAAATCATCTGACATCCCTCCCCTGACCATTGCCTCCTAAAGCTAAAACCATTCAATGACACATGAAAATATTTCTTAATATTTGGAGTATACAGTATAGGCTGAGAGAAAATCAGAGGAAAGACAATCAAGCACTGATTTTTAGCCTTCATTCCTAGGCTTGATTCCGTATTTCACATCTACTTAAAACTTATTTTTTGCAAAACTTTGCTGAGTACTTATTAGAAGCAAACTCTTCCCCATTTCTAGATAATTTTGTCAACCGCAGAAGTCCAACAATTTATTTTGTGCATCTTCTCTGTTGAATTGTTTGCCCAAAACTAACACTGCTTCAGCAAGAGAGGAGACATTTGCATGTCTTAGACAACAGCCTAACATTGCTGAGCTGTCCTTTGAATAATACCTTGGTTTTATTAGCACAACACAGAGAGCGTAGGATGGCAAACACCCAAGAAAGAAGAATAGCAGCAAGTTAACACTGGCTAACTTAGGGAAAAATCTGTGGGTTTAAGAGAACTGACAAAATCATTGTCAGCACAGGCAAATCCTATTAATGTGCCTCGCATTATTTGAACATAATATTCAGAAAACAAACAAACAAAACCCCAACAAACAGCTACAGGCACAGGCTACTTACCACAACAGTATATTTCCTTAAATTCCTCACTGTAAGTTTGTCCCCACACAAATTATCAGCTGAATGAAGATTATTACTGTAACACTCAGGTAGCTAAGAAAGCTCAATTATTTAAAGCCTATGCATTTAATTGCTAAGAAAAATCAACTAAACGCTGAAGGTAATTTCTAAATAAGAAAGGAGTAAGAAATGCCAGTCATAAGCATATTGTCTTCATGACAGCATCTAATTGCTGACCCTATAATCCTATTGTGCTAAATGACAGCGGATCTTACTGATGAACTTCCTGATTCTGGGGAGCAGAAATGAAATTAAAACCTTGGATCAGACTGCTCTCTGATTAGTATGCTTACCGATCTTGATGGGCTTCATCCTCAAAGATGCTGAGTGCTGCTATGAAGCACAGATTGTGAGCATCTTCCAGTGGAGAGCTGAGAGTACCCAGCATCACTCCATAGACCCCCAGGACCCTGCAGAATGGAGCTTCCTACCCAGGGCTTAGAAAACAGCTTTGGGACTAATTACTGTGCATTGTCTCCTTCCTCAACATTTAGAATTGATGTCATCTGCCTATAAACCTTATCAGATCAGATCAATTTCAAACCAAAACCCTGACAAAAACAAGATCAAACTAATTTTTTTTTTCTTTTGGCTGCTACCTTGAATTCCACCTGTATGCAATATGGCTTATATACAGGGTAATGTTAAATCAGACATTGTTTATGTGCTCATATATGCTGCTTCTGAAACAGTATGTTATCACACTGTACAATACACCGTACAATAGCACTTAACTGTGTTAATACATATGGATTAGTTAAAAATAGAAAAAAAGATCTACAGGGTTATCAAATCAACTCATTACAGTTAAATCTCCCTGAACCTTAGTTTAGCCAATGGAAATTAGTAATTCTCTCATTCTTAGCCTAAAATTAATTAAAGGCATTAATTTGTGGGAGACAACATCATGTATAGGTTAGTAGAGCAGGAAGAAAAGAGAAAATTGAGCACTGCTCTTGAGACTGTCTAATTTTGCTTATGCTCCAAAGAGGTGTGTTCCTGTGAATAGAGAAGAATGATGATATCTGTAAGTGACCTCAGATTTTACTAATTATACGTTGGGCATACATTAGATTATGGAAATTGTCTCCTTTCTTGGCATTTTTGTAAGGACAAATCTTGGTATGTAATGCAACACAGTTCAGTGATTTATTCAGGTGCTGCAATTTCCCTGGTAAGTATACTCCTTTTGCATTTCTTTCGTTGATCTCTTTGATCAAGGACACTTTGGGGCACTGAACTGAAATTTTGCAAGTACTTGGGAAGTAAACGTTTGATCAATTCAAATCTCATCAATCTAAATTTTTCATTTTTATGCTTTTAAAATGCTTAATTTGTCTTCACTTTTTTCATTATTAATTATCATCTAAAAGCTATTTCCAAAATATCTGGAACTCTTGTTGAAATATGTGGGGTTTGTCTGCTTCAGAACTCTGTCAGAATGTTTTCTAAATGGAAACAGATTCTTGGTTTTGATGAATCTGTGTGTTCCATAAAAAAGGTGATCAAAATACTCCTGAGCGGCTCCACTGTGAAACTTTATTAATGTTTGATCAGCACTTTGAAAGCCTAAAAATGTATGTCACTCTGAATATGATCATTAAAATCTCGCAGCACAACGAGACAGAAACAAAAGTTAAATAAAAGCAGGGAGGTGACAGTAAAGATGAAACTATTCTAAGTTACTCAAGAATCTCAAAATACATTTATTCTCGAGGTAGAATTGTGACCCATCGTGCTCAGCAGGACAGAACGAAAACAGTCAGAATCACCACAAATATTAAAATTAAAATTAAATTGTACTTCTTCAAATGACACACACAACTTAATTTAAAACGATCAAGCAGGTGTTATAAAACACATTGGTTCCAATATCAAATAAATGAGTGTCTCAAAGAACTGCTAATGGCACATGCAGTGTCGCGGTCTGGCCTCAGACGGCAACAAAGAACCACGTGCCGCTGGGGAAGAATCGGAAGAAAAAGGCAAAACTCGTGGGTTGAGACAAAAGCAATTTAACTGAACAACAAAGGGAATAAGAAAACAACAACAGTAACACGGATAGAGGAATGTACAAACACGGTTACGGAACCGCCGCTCACCGACCGCACCCGGTACACCCCAGCCCGCTCCCAGCGGGGATTCCCGCCCCCTCCTCCGTCAGCCCAGAGTGGGCATGGCTCACATGGGATGGAATACCTGTGTCCCTGCCGGAGCCTGGGGAGAATTAACCCTATCCCGCCGGAACCAGGACATGCAGATTTCACACATAGTTGTCATTAAACTAGAACGTGTCTAGTTATTTCATATAGATCTATTGTTTGGTGCTCTAGAGAAATTCTGTGTGCCGAGTAAAGGTTTCCTCATACCAGTGGCATGAAACTAAGCCAGTAGAGACAGAAAGCATAATACTGAAAGTGTAAAGCTCTTTGTCACACAGAAACAGTCAGATCACAAAGATGGTGCACTTTAAAAACTATAAATACTATAATCCACCTAAGGTTGGCTACAATTGCTGCTTTGCAGGTGTGCAAAACGGTACTAGGATGAAAAATTAAGCAGAGGTCCCTTTTGTTAATGGAAGTGGACTGTTGGTTTGAGCTACCAGGTTTTTCAGACTCGCAGCCTGGTTCTCCAAGTACCAAAGTCAATTGACTTTTTGTATCTAACACCAGTAAGAAAAGGCTCAAGCTCTGGTCCTAGCTGCACCAAGTATTTGCTATCACCATGCCAACTTTAATCCACAGCAGGGAGATAGTGCCTTCAAACAACAACAGCTCCTTTGAGGATTAAAATATGTACTATCTAAATGAAAAGTAGGCAGTAATTTCAGCAGTCACAGACATGCAGCTCTTCAGGAATACGATGATGCCTATCCTAACAGAAGTCATACCAAGAGTGTATTGTATTATATTATATTAGTATACAGTCTACTGGCTGGTTTAACACGGATTATCAGGGAAATACTGCAGACTGATTTACCTTTCTGCTTGTCCAAATACTTGGAGGCTTTGTATTGACCATAGCAGGCTTTTTTTGTCTACTATCTGTGATTTATCCAGCATTTTATTATACGTACAGCAAACCACTGACAAATCAGCCTCCCTCTGAGCACTGGTGTTCCACTAAAAAATAGCACATTTAAAGCTAAATTGGAAATTCATCTCTTGAAAATAACCAGTTTAAGGAATTCCCAGTTCACTTCATTTATTCTTCATCTTCTGTTTTGCCAAGGAAGAAATGCAGCAGACAAAACGTTGGAGCATTTACCATCTGACTTTCCAGTAAGAATGATACAGTTTTTTCCAAAAATGGCAAGTGCCCCAGTTTATACTGTAGCTGCCAACCCTCTTAATATTCAGTCTAATGTCTGCACAGTTATCAAAGGTAGACACTTGTTTCTGTTCACTCAGGCAAAGAAATATTCCAGCTATAAGTACAGTCTCTTTCCCCTGTTTTTTTTTCAAAATTCTTCCAAATAAATAAATGTTACTTAATAAATAATACATAAAAAGAAAAAAATAAAAAGCTTTACTATTACTTTTCTACCAGACAATGCTTTTGACACGACCGAAACCATCCAAACCCATCCTCCAATATTCATTTCTTTTTTGTGAAAAATAGACATCTGCTCCTGATCAAAAACCTGACATTTTGACTAGTGGAGGACAAGTCCACAGGAATTAACAAAACAGATTTATTGTTATCACCATGCACCAGTAGGGTTGAAATTGCCATCTTTTCTTCAAATAATATTAAGCCCAAGTTTGCAAAAAAGCCAAAAAAAAGAAAAAGAAAAAAGTCTACAAATTTGTCCTCTTTGGAACTCCTTATGTGATTCCTTAACTTTAGTTTCTACAATGTAAAAGGCAATGATTCGTTTTGATTACTAGTGTTTCAGCACATATTTACCCAGAGAATTCTGCAGTAGCTCTCTTGAAAGTGTCTCAATGCAATAGGAATTCCTCAATTGGTTCCCACTGCCTGTATTTTTATTCTAGCAATGCACCATTGATTTTGATTGAATAGAAATGTAAATTTGAAAAATGTAGATATTCCAGCACAACCTCTGTATAGATATTTTTAAAATGGCTAAAACTAAATTTCTTAAAATCTGAATATAAAACGTTACTCTCTTTTTGGGATAATTGAGATAAAATAGGGCATTTTTATTTATTTGTTTAATAATTCATGAGGTATTTACTAAGAAAGAATAACAAAAAATTCTTTTGAGACTCCACTAAGACAGTCAATTAGCTAGATGCTAAATTCTATCATGAATACTTTCTAAAATGTTCAATGTTTTTTACTGAATTGGAGTACAGTGCCTTACTGAAACAAACCTATCTGTGTTCTCTGGAACTCAAAGGGGTTCAGGGCTCCAAGCATCTGTAAGATCCAGATACATTAATTTAAAATGATGAAGGATCAATTAAGTCCATTAATAACTGAAGAAAAGAATAAAATGTGTAACAGCAATATATGGTCTTGTCTTTATTGTCCAGACACTTCCATGATGTGTTATGATTCTTTCTAGAATTGGATAAATCTCTGTATTGATTTCACCGGTATTTTAGTGCCTAAGGTTTGAAGAAAATCTAAGACTTAAGAACTACCAGGCCTCAATATCTATAGTCAATTCTTTTTCCCTCTACTCACGTTTTACTGTGGGGAAACCTCTAGGACTGAACTGGGCCTTACGTGTGGACAAACATTATTCATTTTTAGTAAGATTCTAGTCTCAATAAAAAGAGAACAACTTAAGATTTAGCCTGTAAAAAGGTGGTGTTTGTAATCAATCAGGATTTGACCCAAATGTATAAACCCGGTTCACGATTAAAATTATTTTTTCCTTCAGATGATTTATAAAAAAAAAAACACCTAAGTAGTATTAAGCTTAAAAGGGAGCCTCAAGGAGTTTAAATATAAACCCACCCATCAATGATGATTCCCCATTAGCAAGTATATTTTGAGAGCTACTAGGCAATCACTTTTTAATTGTTGAATATGAGCTATTTAGTGCATATTTCCATAAGGCTTTTGAGTTGAGATGTTCAGTTATGCCTAGTGTTTCCTCTGGAGTTGATTCATTTTTACACAATTTTCTTATAACCAGGCAAGAGCAGGGGAAAAACCATTTAGTCTTTCATTTTATGAGCGTAGTCCTTAATTTTATTTCAACAGCAAGATGAGTCAAGTAGACTGTGGCTAATGATCAGCCAGCCTTGAACACAACAACACACAGTCCCACAGCGAACTCTTCTTTTACAACATATTGTTCTGTTTCTCTCCCTCCCAAATGAAGATGCATGTCAAAGTTTCATTATTGTATGTTATAACTGAAAAAAAGATCTGAAAGTTTTATAGAAAACACGCTGTGGAAAATCACCTTAGGGTTATAGTGAGTATTTTATAAAACTTTGAAATTATATTGGTTTAATCCTAATCTTTATTCAGTTCTTTCTAGGAATAAGACTTTTTTTCTAAAAACTGTGTCCATATGGCACTGAACAGGAAAGGAAAAGTGGCAAGACATGGGAGAAAACTGCTTAGAAAATCTCTTGGGAAAATTTAGTTGGAAATTAACAATTTCCCATGGATTTTAGAGGTGGCAACACAAGAATGAAATTCCAATGTATGAAGTATCTCATGTTATAGCTATTCATACCTTCACTCTTCCAAGAGAGATAAGAGTAAGAAAGAAACTTCAAAGTCTGTGTCCCAGAAGCAGAACATTATTTCTCTCTCTTCAATGAGCCTTATAACAAAGCTACATATGCTACTCACTGTAATTGTGGAAGTGCAAATGGGGACTGGAACTCTTGATAACTTAGGTTTGTGTGAATTTTATTGCTTGTGATACTTTTCACCATAAGATAGGAAGCCACTGCTCTCAGTACTTTTATGCACTGAAAACTATTTTTGCATGCTTACTGAATTTCATTCAAACATTTGGAGAAGTAGGGCTCATATCATATCTTGAAGTTTGCAACATTCACATTATATAAGAATAATATAGACAAATGCTTACATGTCTTAGAAAATATTCAAGAATCCCCTAAAAGACAACAGCAAAAAGCAAAATCTCTGAGAAGGCGTAGAAAACTAATCAATCTCTTGGATATCTTAGTTTATTGACTGCTTGCTGTATATGTCATACTTCAATTCAAGCTGGAAGTTACTAAATTTAATAGAAACAGGCTTCTTCATAAGTCTTTTCTATTTAAGAGTTGAACTAATGAATCCTTTGTTTTTCAGAAGCATCCATGTAAGGAGCCGTTTCTTTGCAAAACTGCAGAAAACTAAGGATTGATTGGATCTATTCCAAGCCAAGCTGTGAATACCTGTAGTTGCCAGGAGGCATTTTCCCAGCCCTTTCATGTTTGGAAATAGCAAAGTCAACTCTTTGTGGGGATGCACTTATGCTTAAAAAGCACACAATAAACTTACTTCTCTTCCTTTTGCACTCAAACCTCAGGAATACACTCTGTCACACAAAGCCAACGCAAACAGAGAGCAGTGTAAAATTGAGCAGAGTTGCATGGTGCATTGCACAATGGTCACAAAAGCCATCATACTTTCCTGTGTGGCACACGAGTGGTATTACCAAACCCTAATAACTGGAGGTTTTTCCTGTTTGATTTGAAACTTTTGCTTTTGCTTTCCGGATAAGGTGATCCTCCTGATGTTTCAATTGTATCTTATTCTAGTATCAGCTACATGCAAGTAAGATAAGAAATCCATGTAAGTTAAATAATTTTCTTCAGGTTAACACTGCTTTAAGTTACAGGAGCCCTTGCTAGTTAGATTTGATCTTCCAACTATCTACACAGATACTTTGCACGAATAAGTTTTCTGGTTGCAAACATTTGAAATTTTCTTGTTAAAAAAAATTGTGTGAATAAGTTTATAGAAGGAGGCTATTAAACTATGAAAGAAAAACACATAGAAAGATCTGTTCATAGCAAGAACAACTCACCTAAGGACTAGACAGTTTATAGGAAAGATCTAAGAAATGATGTGTACTTTGTTTTGGCTGGCATCATGGTTCTCGGTTTGTATTACCTTTAAAAAAAAACCCTCAGCCTGAAACACCAAACACAGAATCCACCTGTTTTTCCATACCATTAAGCCATCTTGGTGATACCCATTTCAGTTCTTCTCTTCTCCTTTTTAAAATTAAAACCAGAAAACAATAACGAAAAAAAAATCAAAAAGCTGATTCAGGGTCAGCTCAGTGAACGTGTTTCCATTGAACCTCATGAAATACTTGCATTGAATTGATAACCTTTGAGAACGGAGGGAAAGTAAATACCAATAAGGAATTACTGTACTCGATTTTAAGAACTGATTTTGATTTCATGTCATGAGTGCCTAGCACTCAGTAAAAATTCCTGAAGACTTACATTGCTGTTCAGTTTATAAATCATTGGGTTTTGATCTTATGAGGCAGTTCCAGAGTCTCTTTGTATTTTACATTGACATAATACATTTCACCCTGAAAGATTCCTAAACATTCAAGATTTAATTTTCCCTCAAGTGAAGTAAAGGCTGATGCAAGGTGGAAAACAGTAATTCCTTTAACAGCTTTAAAGTACATTTTAGGACAAAACACGTAGAAAATCATGATAACCAGTGAAAGCTACAGAGTTTATCTACGTATAATATTAGGGCTAACTCTGTTATCTTTTAAAAATATATAAGTAACCTTGTGGGAGAATTCTGATGCTTACTCAAACACCTCCACAATTCCTTCCATTAGCTACCTTTAAAGCATAAGAAAAATTCCTCATAAAATTTACTAACTCTTTGAAAAGCTTCTTCTGCTGTCAGACCCTCATTTCACTACTACGCTGAAAAGGAAGGGGGGAAAAAACAAGGGAAAAAAACAACAAAAGATTGCTACTTCTGCTCACAAAACATACTTAATTGGTCTTTTTCCTCTGCTTGTCACAACCTGTCTGACACATAGATTGTAAGCTTTCTGAAGCAATGACTGTATTCTCTGCTGCCTGTTTATATAATGCTTAACATTAAGGGGAGATGCAAGATGTGGAGGTTATGCTTTGTTCCTGCACCATAACACCCTTGTTTTTTAAAAGGATCCAGTCGGTAGCATTTAGAATAGAACACAAAGTCTAAAGCTTTTTAGGTGTATGTCAGGCCATTAATTCAACAAACCCACTGACTAAATCATTGGTATTGCTCCCTGCAGTTCCTTGATTTTTCTTGTGGGTGTTGCAGTCAAATACCAAAAAAGTCCAACCTTTGAGGTTCTAAGTGAATACAAGCCTTATGTAAATTGACTGATTATTCTACGAGAAGAGTTCTGCTTTATACAGTTTAAATTTCCAAATTTGTGCTAAGGATGAAAATTGCAGAACTTCAGTAGCCTTTTCCATTATCCTTGCTAGAAGAAGTAAAAAAATTATTTAAGACCTTCAGAATTCTTGCTATTTATGCTTAGAGTTTTGTTACTTTCTTCAGTCTCACACCAAGACAAACATCTGTTTGCCTTGGTATGTTGCAGTAGCTTTCACCCTGAAAACGTTGAACTTCTTTTCCAAATTTATGATTGAGCTTTTGTCATTTCAGTGATGGCTCAGCTATAATATTGAGCTGACTGGAATAAAAAGTTATAAAAATGATTTACTACAAAATACTTCTGTTGCAGACAATGCCATGTCTTTTCCATCCTTTTTTTCTACGTTTACCAGACTAATTCAAAGTTTGCTTCTGTTTTTAAGTCTTCTGAGCTAGCGGTAAAACAATATGTGAATCTGGAAATACTAACAGGATGAAGTGAAAAAGCTAACAGTGACAAAGAAAACCTTTTCTCCAATGGGAGAATAACAAATAAAAAATAAAAAAACCTGGGCTAAATGCTCTGTTTTCCAAAACTGAAGCAGGAAAGTGCTATACTCATCCTGTTTTAACTTACATAAGACATTGATGATGTGATCCTAAAAACTAACCTATGCCAATCAGAATAGCCATATTATGTACTGAAACTTCACAGCTGTCCAAACTGGAGACACAAAATGCAGATTTTTGCAGTAGCTACAGATACCTGCACTTCTTGAAGGCTCCACTGCCTCTGCAAAGAGAAGATACGAATAATAATGAGAAGGATAATTCTAAATTTTTCTGAAATCTTGGTTATTTCCATTTGATAATTTAATCTAGAGCTCGATGACTAAATTTTGCAGCATTTATGCTTAGTGAAGAGTAGAAGTAGTTGTATCTTAGACAGCTTAATATTAAGATGTCCACCTTACAAAACAGAACATGCTGCTTCACTAGTATACTACTAAGGCCTCTGCCACTGTCTGACATAATGACATTTGGCAAGCAACTTGTCTCTGTTGCACCATTTCTCCCTTTAAAATAGATATGAATAATGCTTTTAAAAGAACAGGCTCAAAATGCCCAAATAGTACTTTGAAGGAAATGTTTTTTTTATTTTTTGCCAACTCTACTGAAGGAATCCTGCTTTAATATCTAGTTGAGCCGTCATAGCACCTGTAACATCAAAGCTTCCATTTTCTGCAAGCAGTATACTGACCCATTGCAAGGCTGGGACAAATAGGAAGTCCAGAATGGACAGCCCTGGGCCGGGCATGCATGGCAGATCTACAATATAGTTGACAAAGCTGGGGGCCTACTGAAGTTTTGAAATCAACTTTAGAGCTGCAAGGTCAGGTGAACTGATTGAATCATGTTCTGAGAATATATGTTAGTTTCAGTCCATACTGATCTAGTTGAAATCTGCATTTTCAGAGAGCTCTCATGAACCATTTTTAATCCATGTTTGGAAAAAAATGTGTAGGTATGATTTTCTCATTTGCAAAAAATACTGTATGTTGGTATACCTGTACAATTTTGGACACAAGTCCTCTGGGTGTGGACCAATGAGCAATTCAGTGTTCCTATATAAATTATAATCAATTGATATGCAAAATAGAAAATAACTTCTATTTCAAAAGCAAAAGCTCATGACAATGGGCTTTCATGTAACAGTTACTTACTGAAACTGAGATAATATTGAGACTGTGTATCTCTCTGCAATCTTATCTCATATTGTAAGACATCTAAACAACAATACCTTACTTAGTATTCAGTGATGTCAGAAAATTGTTATTTAATAGACCAAGCTAAGTAGCACCTCTTTCTTCCCCAGCAGTCAGGGACTTCTGAATTATTGATCTCTTCATGTGTTCCTCTTGGAGATATAATGGTTATTAAGTTAGAAGTCGATTGTATTTCCTCCATATCCAAGCTGTGTCTGGCAAAGAGCTGCCATGTGAACTTAGTGACTTAAATCTTCACTAGCATTGGGCTATCTGTTCAGTATTCCTTTGCACAGTATAGCCATTCCTTCATTTCCAGCATCAAAATTCCTTAGCTCACATTCTAGGCTGATGCAGAATAATTTTGGACCAGGTTTTAGGTAACCTTTTTCACTCCTGTTCTTCAGAGCTAGCTCTTACAGACCTTTCCAGAGGCTCCAGTAATGCTGGCTGTGGAAGAAGCATATACGTGCACACCGTAGTTTGGAATTGAGTGGTGAAAACAAGTTGTATCTACACTGTATAGCTTCTTTGGATTTGGATTAAATTTTAGATTAAACACTATTCTCCATGTAGGGAAAGCGCTCGAGTGTACATCTGTTCTTCTACTTCTCTCACCAAAGGAAATACCTATGTATCAGGGAAAATCTCAGCATTTATGTAGACAGTGGGGACAGTTGAAGGACTAGGATACCAAAGCAAAGGAACATAGCTCTATGACATATAGTTGCACTAAGGTGTACCATCTAATAGATTGGTCTTTCCACCAAAAGGATTTTATTTATTTATTTATTACATCTAGCACAGGAGAAGGCTTTACTTGGGACATAGATCTATCTTCCATTGCTTTGGCTGCTTGAAGCCACCGAGTCACAGCTCAGGGGATTGCTCCAAATTTGTAAACTTCAAAAGGTGCTTCAAGGGACAGAGCACATGTCCACTGCTCTCCCAGTTAGAGAAATTCATACTATTCGTCAGATCATTAAATACGAATGGCACAAGAAAAGGAGTCTGATTCTATATTTTACAAGACTCATGGGCTCTTGAAAAGACAAATACAAGTCTCAGTATAATTGCTTGTTCTTTTATATTTATTGCTGGGGAATTTTTACCCCTTATGCAAGGGTTCTTCCCATTACAATAATACATAAATAATAAATGCAGAGTGTATCATCTTCAGCAACATCTTCTGATTCATATTTCCTTACAATTTATAGCTACCGCTGACTATTGAAAACTGGAAGTTAAAATACTTTCAGAGAGGAAAAAATAGCAGAATATGGGCTTCTTGGCCTATTCATAAGTATTCCACCCACACAGCTTCTGCTGTCTTCCATAAAAGAAAGTAAGTAATCTCAATACAAAAGTTTATTAGTGGAATTAGCAACTGACTTGCAAACCAGAATTAAATCCTTTATCCCAGAGAGAGACAAGTATTTAGGAAACAAGATTCCTCTTGGTATTTCCTTCTTCTAGGGACTACAGTTTTGGTGATTCTTGTGCTTAGGTATCTATTGCTTCACATGTGGCTTCGTTATTATGAGTTTGTACTGAAAAGTAGGTGATATAGTGTTTAATGTTGTTTCATAGATCTAATTTTTGAGGTATCAGAAATTATTATTGTCTTCAGAAATATCATCTATTTCTTGTTGTTCTTACTGTTTGAACATCAATGTATACACTAATGTATTGCTAAAATAACTCAAAAAGAAAATCTGAACATTTATGTATTGACTATCCGTGATTCAGATCAGATTCCAGTGAAACAATAATAATGAACTACAGCTGCTGTCAAAGATGCTATGTAAATGTTCTACTTTTCAATAACATAACATGAAGTATCTTATGCAACAGGTAACCAATAATCCAAAAAGGCCCTTCACAACCATTTTGATGTGGTCCCTGCATTTATAGTCTGTGTTTTCCAGAGAATCATCTATCTCAAAGTGAAATTCATGTGTGTGTGGATAGGCAGCATAAGGCTTATGAACTCACTTACACCCCTAAATTAGAATTTAATTGGAATATAAACAGTGTATTGGTCTTCTGCTGGTTCCAAGAACAGTGGAGAGTCTTGCACTTTTAACTATTTAGTAAGTGCACAGAAAGATTTTTCAGGTAATTTGACTTAGTGTGTTCCCCATTTCTGTCTTCTCATCTGCTACATTTAGGGATCAACAGAAAATCATGAGCTGTTGAAGACAGCAATTCAGAAGACGGAAATAATTTTTTTTCAGTACCCTGCCAATGCTGCCATTGTGAACATTAGCAATCCAGAATCATCAGTGCCAGAGCCTGCATGGATTCAGTCCAGGGCCCCAGATCCCGAATCAGGCTGTTGTTTACTCTTTGTTAATATATAAATCATTTACTGAAACATAGCCAGTCAAAACAGAATACTATTTGTGTGCACGTGAAGGTCTGGCTGTTCCTGCCAAGAGTGACTCATGTTTAAGGGGCACAAAGAAAAAGAGGGCTCAAAATGGATATTTAAGGCCTGATTTTTTTTTTGTTGCTTGTAGCTTGTACCAGCATTTCTACCTGTGCAAAATACTGCTCAACTGTTCAGAAAGTTTAACACTTGCTTACATTGAAGTAACAGACAGTAAAAATTGTTATGGAATGGAAGTTCAGGTTCACAGAATATGACCTGTGTATAAAAAAAACCATATAAAAATGATTAGGATATGTGGATGAGCTAAAAATGAATGTTTTTCATTATATTTTCTGTATTCCATTGCAGAAAAAAATAGGTTTTATAAATTGACTTGTACACTCATTGTTTTTCCTAGCTGCTGTACTGTCAGAAATAGAAGAGAGGAGAACAGAACTGCTTTCTGTGATCATCACTTACACGTTGGCAAATGCGACGGCTATGCTGTTTATTACATATAGCACTGTAGTGGGCAATGGTGTGTCTCAGGATTAGAGACATATTTGTGACAGCAGGTGTACAATAATAACAAAGATATAGACTCTCTCTGTTTGAAGGCTTATCTAATTCCTCATCACCATGGAAAAGTTAATCACTTATATTCCTTTATTATAGCCCCTTAGTGACTACTTGGAACACAAATTACTACTCAAGTTCAGCTTGCACTACTTCCCAGGCAACATAAAATAATCAGAAAAAGTATTTTAATTTTTATTTTTATTTTTTTTACCAGAGTAAATGTACTATTCTTGTATCACTGCGTTAAACTGCACTAGTTTAATTCAATGTCTTAGCTTCTGACAGCACCTCTCACTTTCTCATATAGACAAGCAACAACAGATGAGAAATAGAGAGAGAAGCCCACCAGACAAAACTGTCGGCACAGCAATCTGTGGTCACACCAGATCAGGGTCTTTATCCAGAGTCATTACATTCAATGAGAATGCCATTGATTTCAACAGTAGGATGAATTCTTGCTGCCTACTCTTGCCAGTAATTTGAATGCTAAATGATAATTGACTTGTATCAAAGTCCCTGTGTGTTGTAATATGACTACAGAAACTCCTGACTTACAGAGAAAAAGATTAGATATTTAAGTCTCCACTCAAAACGAGCATCTATACTACTGTTCTGTGAGGAGAAGTGAAAATTTTAGTCTGATTTCTTTGGTCCAGTGATTCCTCTGCAAGACTACATATTCGAGTAGGCTTGTGTTTGACATTCCTGTTAAACTCATTCCTTACTCTTGGCAAGACCACTGTAGACATGTACCTGAGGACACAACATGCATGCTTCCATTCTTGTGAGAGATTTGAAATAGTACCTGTTATTGAAATTCATCATTATTTCTTACTAACTAAAAACCTGAGGGGAGGGAAAAAAACGATTATAAACTTTGGTTCTTCCTGACAACTGACCTTTCAGGATTAAAAAAGGATGATAATAACAATACAAAATAAATCTTGAGCTAGTCAAAACATTATCCATTACATCAGCCAAGGCCCTGCTTGGAATGTTAGTGTTTAAGGTTCTTTTTTCAGATTCTGTAGAGTCAAACTGTGTTTTTATACATGTATGTGAGAATGAATTTAGTGCCTACTAGAGAATAACTGGTCAGGCTTTCTTAATTGGGTTGAATATGAGAAGATTAACAATTTTCCATACAATACTCTTTGACAATAAAAACTTCATGATACCCTGCAATACTCCTGATAATCCAGTCATGAACTCCACTGCTCAATCCTGACATAGATCTTGCTCACTGGTCTAAGTCATAGGACTATTTAAATAGGCAGACTCTCCTGGGATCCCGGAAAAAGCACTGCCTTCCCTCTGTCATTTACATGAACTTTATAAGCCTTGTTTCAAAAGATGCAATTAAATCAACTAGACTAATCCTTTAATAAATAACAATATATGACTATGTGGATACCTGTACATACAAAACAAAACCCCAAGAACATGTTTCACAAAGTACCAGAATTGAGGCTGTATATTAGTCACTCCTGTGTACAGCTAGGTCTGACTTACAGTTTCAGCTTCATTTGATTTTCTTCTAGCCCTTTCTTACTTTCAGTAAAACTATCAATGTTTTGAATTCAACCAGCAATGGGTGAACCAGTAATTCAAATAGGATGACTGTTTTGGAAAGTGGACTCTTTAGTAAATCATATTTAATAGGAATGAAATAGTTTTTCAATCTGAACCAAGCAACATAATGAAGTGACAATGCACTGTTTAACTTTTATTTTCCAACACACATCCTTAAAAGCTAACCTCACTAGATACACTGAAAGTGGGATGAAAAACATTTTTTTAAAGTCCCGTGTTATATCTCTGTCAGCTTGACTGCAGTGTTTAAGTGCTCTCATAGAAAATTATTCTCAAAGACACAATTGCACTGTGTAGGAACATTTCATTTTCAGTAGTGGGATAGACATATTTTCTCATTCAGTTGAGACTCAAAACAGAAGACACAAAAATGTTGTAGGTAGTGGAAAATAGATGGAATTTTCACAATTTTGGATATAGAGGAACAAATCAACAAGTCACCCATGTTTCCAAGTATTTTTCAATTTGGTGTGCAGACAACACACCTTTCTTCCTTGATAAATAACAGGAAGACTGAGAAGTCTTTACTTACACATCTTTTAGTGGTTTTCAAACTCTAGTTACGTAATGAAAACGTCAATTTTGTTGTCATCAAATCAATGAAATTAACACTGATTTAATATAGGTATACAGCAAATATTCAAATTAAATGAGAACGCAACCTGAAGAAACCATGGCTGTAGTTAGCATCACTGCTGTGTGATTTCTTTCATATATGAGGGTTTTCTCCTTGTTTGCAATTTTCTTTCTTTCTTTGCAGTTGCCTCAGAGAAATATATTCCTTTGCTTCATTGGCTGACAAAAATACGTCTTTAACATATTCTTTTTTTTTTTTCCTTTTCTCATTCCTCCTTTCTTTTAGTGAATTTCAGTCTCCTGGGGTTTAGACTGGGATCTTAATCTCAAAAAGACAACTTTTGATTTCTACATCCTTTGAGAGTATTTTACTGTACAGCACTTTCCATTTGGACGGCTTTAGGACTGAGGCACTAAGTGTCGTGTGAAAGATACTGAGGATATGCTCCAAAATGGCTGTTTTTTTTAAAGCTTATTGCTGATATGTTCTTACTTGCAGAGTGAATGTAAATGTACATTGCAAACCAATGTCCTTAGAGGCAGATAGTTAAAAACAATCTATGTGTGTTTGTAAATCATTAATACTGCTGCAGCATTGAGAACATTCTAGGTACTGAAGATGATTGTAAGGTTACTGTGAATACTTCAATAACATTCACAGATAACAGGTCACAGAGCAAAAATGCACACTTTTCAGCCATGACCACGTATGCTGAGAAAAATGGCAGCGAAGGGTTGGTTGTGCTCCACTGCAGCCTCAGTGGCATTTCATTAGGGCACAGCAGCACAGATGACAGACTAGAGACCCAGCAGAGAATGGTCAATAAAACCACCATTGTGTTTCAAGATGCCATCAATAAATGCCATCAAGATGCCTTCTGTCTAGACTATGCTTTAGGTTAAGCCAGAGGAATTCTACTTCTGAGCTGTAAAAAGCAAAATCAAACATAAAACCTGACATGACTCCTTATGTTACATTGACACAAGTCTTTCTTGTCCCTGCCCTATCAAGTGACCATACTGTGGCTGTTCAGGAAATCTGAAATATGAATGGCATCTGCTTGTCTTGTCAACAAGTATATTGACTCATACCGACACTGATTCATAGCCTTTTCCAAGAACTAAAAAGGCAGAGTAGTTTTGCAATTAGGTGGCTGCAGTATTTGCAGCATTCAGTCTTTATTTTTATCTTGAATCAAGCCCTATTTAATTGTAAATTTAAACTTGTGAAGCTTTCAACCACCGTTATGTATTTTTCTCTCAAGGAAAATGCAGCCCTTACATATAGAATCTCATGCAGGTTCTTCTTTTTGTGAAGAACAATTAATAAGATCATTATCCTTTATCCACGTAATTTTGAGCAAATATTTTATCACGCCTCAATAAAGTTCATAAAATGTTACGGTAACATGGAGATACAAACACTGATAGACAGGGATATAAGAAAAGAAACTGAATATAGAATCAGTCAAAACTAGTAGAGTTTTATTTCAGTTTGGGCAGTGCAATGAGTATCACAACTAGTAGAAACCAGGAAGATACAGTAAAAGAATTGTATGAAAAGAGTTTTTGACATTTATAAAGTCAAATCCAAGGGCAGAATCTATTAATCCACAGTCTCCATTTTGAGACTAAAAAGACTGTCAAACCCAAAAGGGTAGATTATACTTTTAAAAGATGCCCTGAGAAAGGCAGACCTTAGCCCAAAGATTCAGTTCTGCTCCTGTCCTCAACCATTGGAATTAAGACTCCCTCTCTTGGATGCAGACAGGGAATGACTTGATGAGAAACAAGATATGATTTACTTTTACATTTGTTGTAGAGAAATACCTCTTGACACCATGTAATGATTTTTCTTTCAAGTATCCTCAAACATTCAAATATAATTCCATTTAATGTTATGTTACCGATTATATATCAAGTCAATCCAAGTGTTTTATAAAAAAAAAAAAAAGGCCCATTTGTTATTGAAATGAACTTAATAAGAAATTCAGGTGACAGAAGAACAAAACTTGCAAATTTTCTATAACATGTCCAAATCTGATTACATACAAACAATATACATATTTGTAATGTTGCCATGATTTTAAGGTAGAAAGTAATGTAATATATTTCATGACCTCCAAGAAACAGACAACTTGTATTGGATTGTAAAACATTGGCCCTTAATGTAACACAGAACTCACAAAGAAGATTTACAGATCATATTGACTCATTAAACAATTCTTTATGCAAATAAGTCACATTACCCAATCTTTATCAAAATTTAAATTCTGAATAAAATATAATCTTCCTGAAATTTTTTTTCTTTTTTCTCTGATAAAAAAAAAAAAAAAGAGGTCCAACATTCCGTTCAGGCCTATAACAGTGAAGAAGATTGTTTTACTTCGTTTAGCATTACTATTATTAAAAATAATTTAATAAAGATTTTGTTATATACTGTTTTTTGAAATGTAACCTTCAATGAAGGCATTCTATGATTAAGTGTATTATTAAGTATAACTCACATACAGTTAGATTGTTTTAGTTTAAAGTTATATTAAAAGACATTCTTAGGACATTATGGAATAACTTTTTGACAGATGAAAGGTGATTGAGAATGTTAGCTATGCAGCCATGAGAGTCGAGTCATAATTATATATACTATGCTTTGTTCTGTTGTACAACGTGTGAACGGGACAATTAGGTAGCTGAAAACGTTGATTTTCCTTTCTCCTTGCTATACAAAGAGTGGTATTGCTTAAAGTTAGAAGTATCGTTAACAGCTTCATACGGTCATTCACTGTCAATTTTCAACCATTTGATAGTAATTCATGTCTCTAATGCAGTTTCATTTCTGGCTTGAAAATACATGAACAGGCAACGGGTTATTTCTCTTTTATGACTGGTAACAAGCAGCTATTGAAAACACTTTGCTATTTCCATGGCTTGAAGGACAAACTACATTCCTTTTAAAATAAGAAGCAATTAAAAAAAAAAAAAACAAAACCAAAAACCACCACCACCCCCGCCCCCCCAAGCAAACTGTTAATTGTTTTCTTCGCTGAAAGAAAGATTTACATTTTATTGGAAATGCACAGAGTTGTATTATCAAGTGTGACAGCGTGTCCCACGCCCTGCCCCCCCAACCTGGCCTTTGTCTCCCGTAACCCTGCCCAAGCAATAACCATTCGAGGTGGTCATAATGGGTGCTTCTAGTCTTGATGGCTCCATCTAGCTCGTTTTTTCGGGGCGACAGATAACAACACAATAGCCAAGGGCTAACTTCAGCAACGCGCCCACCTAACCACAATACCGGTACTGTGGTTGATATGCAAATGTGACTATTTTACTCCCATAAATACTGAACAGCCCAAGAGCCCTTTGAGCTCTCCTGAATGGCACAGGCCAGGATCTCCCCTTGAGTAGGGACAACTCTCAAGGTTACTCCTCGAGATTCAGATATTCCTTGACGAAACAGATCCTCAGTAAGTGATAATAACATGCTAAACTCTGAAATCTTACTTAAGTGACATAAAGGATTGATTGCACATATATAATCCTTTAGACATAAACCGTTGACCAAGTCTGGGACTAGAATTGGATCCATCTGCACCTAGACTCCTCTCTGAAAAGTTTAGAAAGCAAGGGGATCCTTTCTGAATCTTGATTCAACAGGAAGGTCTCACTGACAGTTTTGTCTCACCTTGTCCTCTGTGCAGCAAATAACCAAGTGTGCTTTGCCATCAAATTTTGTTAAAACACCGTTGCATTGACTATCAAACTTTGTTAAATCTCTGTTTTATATCAATAAATGTCTTGCTGTTTCACTCTATGAGTGAAGTGCATCATTCCATCTGCGACACCAAGTAGTACCAAAATGCTAGAAAAATGCAAACCAAGAGATTTAAATGGATGATGTCTGACAAAATGCTAGTAATTTTTTGTTCCTTCTGCATTGGTCATCATATTACCTAGGTTTCTAAATAGTCTCATTTTTAATAATCAAATTTTTTTTAAGAATTCTTTTCCCACAAGCTATATCAAGATACTCCTAAAACAAAACGCAGTTTCAGCCTTGGCGTGGTTTAACCCCAGTCGGCGGCTAGGACCACAACTGCTCGCACAGTTCTTCCCCCTTTCCCCCTAGAAGGTCAGGGAGAAGAGGGGAAAAAAGGAAGGGAAAGAAAACCAAACCAAACCAAACCAACCAAACAAACAACACAAAAACAAAAACCAAACTCATGGGTTGAGATAAAGACAGTTTAATAGAACAATAACAGAAAAGGAAAATAGCAATAATAACAGATAATAACGCATAAGTCATTCTTACCACCCATTTAATCAGTGAATTTGCACCCTCTCGAGTAGTGAATGTGAATTCACAGCCCCTGGGCAACCTCCATTTATATACAGAGCATGATGTCTATGGTACGGAATATTCCATTGGCCATTCTGTTTTTCTGTCTATGTTCCTTCTCAGCTTCTAAAGGAAAATGAAAGGAGTACTTGAAAAGCATAAACATCACTTAGCACCAACTAAAACAATATACATTGCTGACATTCCTTTCACAGCAATCACTAGACAGAAAATTAACTCTTTCCCAGCTGAAACCAGGACAAGCCTTCAGGCAAATGACAACTCATAAAGCTTCTTTAACCTTTTCCCAGTTCTTTGACTCATTGTGTTTCTTCAGGATTGTGTCAGTGGCAAGATCTGCTGGAAATAATACATTTTATAAGAACACTTTTAAAGTTTGTTTTTCCAAATTCCTCACTTCGGCCATAAGAACTCACATGTTTTTTTCCAGCTCCACCACAAGTTCCAAGGCTGTACTATGAAACCTCACTGGCAGCTGAGAATGGATCAGCAGTGCAATATAGCCAAGTCCTCAGCAACTTCGGTGCTTCTTCAGCACAAATTCCTCACCTTGGGTAAATGTTTCCAGGTACTTCTGGTAAGCCACTGAGATCATATCAGAAGGGGCTGATTTCCATTATTGTTTGTAAAGTACTAATTGCATAAGGCACTCTCTATTGTTTTTTTTCATTTATTCCTCCCCCAATTAAAAATATTATCATCTGTATGTTGAAGGAAGTGATAATTGCCTTGATTATTAATGAACATCACTAGTAGTTTTCTTCCTCTGTTGTTTTCTTTTTTTTATATATATATTAAAACATAAAATTCTGAACTCCAGTATAATTTTTTAACAAGTCAGTCAGCATAGACTTTGCTCTTTCAAAGCTCTGAGATTAACTTTGTTTGAATACAGGGTTTTTTCAAGCTTAATTTTACACTAAAACAAAGTTTACCACTTACAGAAGTTATACTACACTCTCAGCAGTTACGCTATTGCTCTGCAAAGATGTACTCAGTTGATTCAGCCTTCCCTTTATGCTATATGCATTGAATTAAATGAGTGATACACCTTAAATAAAGGGTAGGTCATCAGCCTATTTGGAGCATAGTGAGGGTAGCTGGTGTTCAATCCTGACCTATTATTGTTGTCCCAAAGAGGGGTCATTTACCCAGTATGCAAGATGTTAATATACACACAGAGTAGATGTATTTATTTAAATCTTTTCTGCAGAGATTGGTGCTAGGTGGTAATCCACAAAGCTGACACACAGGTCTACAAACTCCTCGGAATATTTATACGGTTTAAAACACAGAAATGCACACCCTTAATTATAATTATTGGTTAATACCTTATCTTAATTTCTATTGGTGTCCTGTTTTGACAATTGGTTAGTACAGTCTCTCACTTTCATTCAAAGTTACAAGTTCCTTTAATTGATGTGTGCATGCTCCAGTACTTGGGGTGGGGTCGGGGGTAGTCCTGTTCAGTCTCTGAGTTGCAATCTCCCACTGCCGCCTTTACCTTCCGCCCAGTTGCTGCAAATCTTTGTTGACTTTATGCTTCATCCAGCAGCTGTCCAGTTTTCAAGTGGTTTCGGTGCCTCCTGTGGAGGAATATTGCCTTGTTATCAGCTTTCTGTTCTTCTTCAAGGGTACATTCATTAGCAAGGCATGTATTGTTTATACGAAGTGTCCAGTTTCACAAGGCCTTGTAACCTTTCTACAGCTATTTGCTTTTGCTTAGTGAGAAATTCTACCTTCTAAAATACATTGTACCTTTTTAAAACTATTATAGCTTTTTTAAGTACATCATTATGAGTGTAGTTTGATACACATAAGATGGTCCTCTTGTCCTTCCCAGTCCCCCTCCTTGTCTGTTTCCTCTTCTCTGTAAATTAATTCCTTCCCTGAGGGGAGAATAACCACAGAATAAAAAGGACCTAAACAGGCCATGCAGAAGACATTTCTAGAAAAAAAGGCAGTAAGCCTAGAGTTAGTTCGTTTTGCAGTTCAGAGCTTACATCTAGGATTTATTAGCATATCATAAGATGAGGAATTCTGTTTTCCTCATTGTTTTGCTTGAAACTTTGACCTCATTTATCTGCATTGTACAGTAACAGGGTTGCATAAATACCTATGACCCTTTGGTCCAATTTAGTTCAATTATATTTACATAGCACTAAAGCATTAGCTTTTAAACTTCAATTGTCTTGCTAAATTTAACAACTAAAACACTTTACCAGCCTTTATTATATGAACAGATATCTGCTGCTTGAATTTTGGTAATATTAATGTAGCAAATTGCACAAGTATGTGATGCATCACCTTCTTCACATCTTTTGCCCTTTGTGCATACTTAAAATATGTCTGCCATTTTTTTAAAGCATTTTAAAAACTGTTGCCCCTTTTGCCACACATTAGCCTCCAAATGACCATGGTTACTCTCAAACATTAAATACAATGCCAGTGACTGTCTAAAGTATGAAAATTTGATATATTGACTCATCAAGAAAAAAAAAAACCACAGAAGGTCTATTGCAGTAGAAAACAAAAGCTCTCTCTTTTGCAAGGACAGAAAAATCAGGTCCATAGTGTGTAGATCAGTGAAGTATGCAGATTCGAAGGATTAAAAAGAGCCTGTAGAAAATGGAAGATCATTAACATCCTTTACACTCACCTACAAGAAGGTCTGGAAGGACGATCTGAGGAACTACAGGCCTGGCAGTCTGACTTTGGTGCCAGGGAAGGTTATGGAGCAGATCATCTTGAGTGCCATCATATGGCACATACAAGAAAACTAAGTGATCAGGCATGGGTTTATGAAAGGCATGTCCTGCTTGACTAATCTGATCTTCTATGACAAGATTACTTGCTTAGTGGATGAGGGAAAGGCTGTGGAGATTGTAGTGAGGTGTGCATCAGTCTCTTCTTCCAAGTAACAAGTGATAGGATGAGATGAAATGGCCTCAAGTTGCACCAGGGGAGGTTTAGTTTGGATATTAGGAAAAATTTCTTCACTGAATTGGAACAGGCTGCCCAGAGAAGTGGTTGAATCACCATCTCTGGAGGTATTAGGGGACATGGTTTAGTGGTGGACTTGGCAATGATAGGTTAATGTATGGACTGGATGATCTTAAAGGTCTTTTCCAACCTTAATGATTCTATGATTCTATGATTTGTTCTTTCTCTCAGAGCATCCATGCTGTGAATGTGTAGGACTTTAAGACCCAGAAACTAATGTTGTATAAACACAGAAGCACCTTGAAAAGGTAATTTCTTACCATAGCTTTCACTAGGATTTGGACTGTGACAGTGAAATCCTGCAGCAATGAAAGCCACAGCAAATGACAGTGTTAAATTACAAACCCTGTCACACAACCCTAGAAGAGAAAAAAATTTCTCTTTGCATTCATAGGTCATGCACTGTCCATGTTTTAGTCCAGTAGTAATTAGTAATTAAAGTATGTAGCATCTAAATGTCTTAATATAAGAATTTATGTAATGTTTATGTTTCTCTTGGTTTTTGCAGAACTAACAGTTGGTAGGTTGAAGTTTATTCCAAATAAGTGCAAACCAAACAATTATGTATCACCACTCAATGCACTTTAGTCAATTAATAGGAACATTTCATCATCAAGAAAATTATGCTGTTTCATATTCCAAAGAAGTCTGGGAGGAGAAAATGTAGACTTGTATGTACATCTTAATGCTTTCAGTAGATTTAACTGAATTATGCAGGATTTTAAGCTTTATCTCTAGGGTTGGGCAGCATCTGTGGTAGAGATAAATTCTGCAAATATGTACGTTTCTTAAAAAAGGTATTTATCTGACCACTCAGTGCAAATATCTGTGAAATGATAAGCTGTCTCAGCTCCCTTCCGTGAAAATGAAAGATACTCAGCATCTCAGAGAATCAAGCCTCAAACTAGTAAAATTGATCAGCCATTTCCGCTTACATTTCAATGCAATTCTTTAGACAGAATAAAGAAAATCCTTAAGAAAACATCGAGTTGATGGCCTATTGCATATATGTGCATTAAGTTTTTCAGGTACCCAAAGATATCTGTATCTCACCTACTCTTATTTAAAAAGACTATAGTTAATTCATGATACCACACATAGCTTTTCAAAATACATTTGTGTTTATGAAAACAAGAATTACCTGGAAAAAGTGGGAAAGCCCAGCATCAGACTTAGGCTTTTTCATATTCAATATTGTACTCATCCAACTGTCATATTTTCCAGTGTCATTAAAAAAAAAAAACAACCAAAAAATATAGGACATAATTACGCAGAAAAGAAGACTTGGCATCAATTTTTATAATCAATAGCCCAAATCTAGGGAGAGCAGAGAGTAATATTTAAAACAAGCTCAAAGTAGTCTCAGAGTTATTGATTTGATTCCACTACAGTGCATTTCCAGCACTGCTCTTCTCAGTGAGTCTTATGGGTATAATTATTCTGTCCTTCAGAAACTATACTGGTTAAGGCAAAAATGACAAAACTGAATACATTTTGTCTTATATTTTTTTAGTACCATATTGCCCTTTAATACTGTGTAGGAAGGATTTTTTTTCTGTCATTTGTTACATACTTAAGAAAGAAGGAATGATTGAAAGTGGGTAGCTCTTGACAATTTTCAGGTAGGCTTCTCCTTTCATAAGCTGTGCATCCAATATTCTTACATAAACCTAGGATGCTTTCTGTTGTCAGGGCATCCCCAAAAATAAAGACAACAATAACTTCATTTTCTGCTGTCAGTTTTCCTACTTGTAAGAGAGGATAAAAATTATATTTACTAGCTAACAAACTTACCACACAAGATGTTTGGGAGGATGAACTTGTTGACAAGCTACATTCTGGAAACTTAGTAAAGACCAAGCACCTATTTAAATGTGCAATGCAAGTTGATTTCTATAAAATTGCATATGTGTCAGAAGTCCTTAGTTAAGTTTTGGAAAAAATAGTTGCTCAAAGTTGAAGGTCTCAATCTTAGCTAAACACAAAAGTAAAGACCTATATTTCAGAGCTGCTGAACACCTGTGAAAATCAGGACACCTTAAGAGTGTGCAAGTCTGCTGCTCTGTGCAATACGAGTATATATTCACAGAATATGCAATAGCAGTCAGGATGTCACTCATTATACTGCTGATGGAGAAGACTCCGCTGGAAGGATCTATCTGTAGGATACTCATCCAAAGAGTGGGAAAATGGGTTTGATTCTTTCCTTAGACTGAACAGTATCCAGCTCACATACTTTATTTCATTTGCAGATGCTCTAACCCTGAAAGTTTATGCAAGATGCTCTCTTTCTGCTTCAGTTAATACACTTCCCTATGAAGGATTTAAGACTGATTGGGCTATTGACAGAAAATGCAAGACACATATAGTCATACTATATTGTCTCTTAAAGACCTACACATAAGTCCTAGTTAATATTTAAAAATGTTGCAGTGTTACTCAGTGTTTCCAATGGAGCTTTAGATTCCCTTGAGCTACACAGTGCATATGAGAAGTCATGGCCCATGTTCATGTAAAACATGAAGGATATATACAGTGCAACACCATCAATTTTATGCATTGGAAGTTCTCTGTTTTTTAGTAATTTATCTCTTCTTGTACTCCCTGGTGCTGCTTATGGAATTCTTTGCACTCTTTGATGTGCTGTATGCTACATTTGTAAGTATTAAAGCACACAATACACTTCAGATCAAGGCAAAAACTTGGATATGTCCTTTTTGGAGCCTGGGCTAGGATATAAGCAAATTGAAATCTTTATCTCCATGTGAAACCATCTTTAAAAACCTTTTCTGGAACTTTATTCAGCTTTTGTGAATGAAAATGAAAATGATTTTCAAAGCAATGATGCAGAAGTGCAGCATCCATTCTCCTTAAACAAAAGGTGAATACTTTCAACAAAGTAGACTAGTCAAACACAAGTCGCTCTGTAAGGTTAAGTTTTACAGAATCTATTTCAGTATTTTTTTATGTATGTGCCAGGAAGACTGTGTGCATCTTGATATGCACATATCCATAAACACATACATGTATATATATTACAATACTTAAAAACCTCTCTAAGATTATATGAAGTAGAATATTGTTAGGCAGGAAACTAAGACAGATTCTATATTTAAATTAGTTTCCAGATTGTAATGTTTCTTATCAGCATGCCATGATTTTATATTCTGATCCATTATAAAAATTGGCGCAGTCTGTTAAATGTTTTCAATGCATTTTAGTTGCACATTTGCAGTTATATGTATATCACTGTGGTAGTAAGACTGTAAGTATATCACTGTGATTGCAAGACTGTTCAAACTGGCTTTGCCAGTGGAGATAATTTATGGCATACACCTCCACTATGCGAGTCCCCAGTATTGAAAACAACTGACTCTAATTTGCTATTTATATTTTCTACCAATAAAACTCATTCCTTCCTCTTAGGAAATACTTATATTTTAGATGTCCACATTTGTTCTGAAGATCTACCAAGCAATATTGTTTATTGTATTTTCTTCCTACTATCCTCACTGTCCAATCTCCACTCCACCTTAGCTTACTCAAGAATAATTAATATTTTAAGCAGATTTTATTGAGAGATAGCTATCCATTGGAAAGCTCTAGTGTGGAAATGCTGCAAGCACCTACACACTTGTACCTCCTGATTAGAAAAGATCTCAGTTCTACTGTACCCCATAAGGGCATATAAAATGATTCTACTCGCAGCTCAAATCAGTTTTAGTTTAATGATTCCAGAGACCTAATTTTCTCCTGTATGGTCTACACTACCATAAATCACAGGAATCAAATCCCCTTTCTCATTTACCCCACTAGATTATAAAGTTAGTAAATTGGAATGGTCTGAAATGCGAATTTGGCCTGGCTTTTTAAAGATGATTGAAAAGGGGGAAAAATACAATTAGTTTAGACTCTAATGTAAGCTTTATGAATATATAGAGAACTTTAGAAGAAATAGCAATCTTACACAGCTCATACTCAATTCTGAAATATTTCAGTAGTTACAGCTTTTGTTGGATATGTATCTACTTGCATCTTAAATGTAAGGGCTCAGATAAATAAGGGTTTCTGAGTTTCTTGTTCGAATGCAGCATGAAAAACATAAATTTGTTTGCAGACATATCCTTTCAAAATTAATAGGAACATTATATTTCAAACAATTTATTGGTATAATATGTAAAGGCTTGAAAACTAGTATTTTACATTCATATTGACAGTATTCCCTTAACAAGTAGTCATGTATCACAAAAATCTTTTATTACAAAATGCTTTAAAGTTCAGTATACATATAAACTTTTATCAGAAATTACATATCACTGTAAAGGAATTAAGGTTTTGATCCAATATCTCGTGAAGTCAATGCAGTCTTTACACCCATAAGGTACTTGTGTGGCTACTGGAGTATAAAAGACGGAAGGGAACTCTGTTCCTAAATTGGTTTAAATGTGCTAAAATTAAATAGAAAGTAGCTAATAGAGATTATTGTGAAAGAGAATGTAATTAGCATGTTCTATCAAGCTTCAGCTTCTTGAGCAGTTAAAGAAATTGGATAAACAGATTTTATCTAAACTCAGTAAAAATATATGTGAGACAAAAAAGAACCATGTAGGCAACATTAAGGAAACTATAGTTCAGAAGAGGAAAATTAAACATTCAGAATGTGAGGTCTGATTTCATTGTAAGAAAGAATCCCATTCTTTTGTGTGTTTTTTCCAATATAACCTCATGAACTGAATATTTAGGGTCTATACTCTCCTCTCAGGATGGTAGGAAATGTTAGCATGCAAATATAGTTAAACTGACTGAGTGTTTTAATGTTTGCCTGTGTGTGTTTCTCCCTCTCTGTGCCTTTCCTTGTCTTTCTCATGTTAGAAACAATAAAAATACCCATGTAGGTGGCCCTATTTGCCTCTTTCCTTTACTGATAAAATAGTTGAATACATCCTTTAAAATTTCCACCTAGGTCAAATTTTCTAGCTTCTTTAAATTGCACTTGACTAAAACTACCTCCATAAAGCCTTCTTGTTAAATCTCTGCATGCCCATTGGAGTAGCCTTGACCCCCGTCTATTTCCCATTCTTTGTCCTTTCCTAATTCTGCATGTTCCCTTCTCTTTACAGCTGTTGGATATTCTGCTCTGACTGCTGTGTACTCTCCTCTAGCTTTCTCTCTGATTCTGCTCAAAGGCATTAATATTCATCATCTCTTTTCTGCCTGTGATGGGTCTTGCTGGGATGAAGTTATGAAGTCCACTTTCTTCATAGCAGCCCGTACAGTGCTGTGCTCTGCATTTACGGTTAACACACGGTTGATAAAACACCCCTGTACTTTCTGTTTCTCTCTTCACCACCCACACCCCACCAAAGTGAGTAGGCTGGGGGTGGACAAGTTGGGAGGGGTCACAGCTTGCACAGCTGACCCCAACTGACCAATGGGATATACCATACCATATGACATTATGCTCAGCAGTAAAAGCTGGGGGGTAAAGGGATGAAGGGAGGGACTTTCATGGTTATGTCATTTGTCTTCCCAAGAACCTGTTAGGCCTGCTAAAGCCCTGGTTGCCAAGGAGTAGCTGGACATCTGCCTGCTGATGGCAAGTAGTGAATGAATTCCTTATTTTGCTTCACTTGGACACAGAGCTTTTTCTTTTATTATTCAATTGTCATTGTCTCAACACACAAGTCTTTTTACCTTCCTTCAATTTTTATTTTCTCCCTATCTCCTAGGACAGAGGAGTGAGCAAAAGGCAGGGTGGGAGTTTAGCTGTTGGCCAGGGTCCCCACACCATAGTCTGTTGTTTTTACAGTCTGGATTTGTGTCACCTATTTACACAAATTTATCTTCTGTTTCTAGATGAGTTACTCCCAAATGTCCCAATCCTGTCTTTTCTGTCCAAAAAATCTATTAATAATTAATATTTTTATATTAATAATTTTTCCTCATGCATGTCTATTTGAACACAGCTAAAACAATTCTCTGACTCCTCCCTGCTTGTTACCATCTTCCTTGATAACTGCAAATAACTGCAATATCCTGCCTGTCCCTCAGGTCCATAAGAAGAAAATAATTTTTGACTCTTTGCAGTGCTTCATGGATAAGCTATGGCAAAATCTTGAAAACTGTGTTTCTGTAAGAGTAACAAAACATAACCCTTTTTTTCCATTACAAAATCCATCCAAGTTATTATTACACTTCAGCTACCCTCACATCCTTTCTCCAGACAAATTCTAACTTGACCCGGTTGTATCTATGCTGGTGCAAGGACAGTTTTCCAGGAAAATTTAAACACCTACAGCCTAATCTATCCAAAATCCATAATTAGACATATTATCAGAAGAATGATAGACAAACATTTAGACCATCATTCAGCAAAGTACATGTAGTCAGAAAGGTATTTAAGCATGTGCTTAAACAGACGGCACGATAGCATTTAATGAACTACTGAACATAAACAGGGCCTAACGAGAGAAGGTATTCATGACATTCCTTCAGCTGCCTTTAACACACACTTTCATAAATAATGAATCAGACAGCTATTATCAGTTATTATGATTTTCTGGAAAGATTGCAAGATTTTTAAAAATGTCTTGCATCTTCTTCATGGTTCATTGTGATATGGGAGCACCAAGTACAACTCTAGACTCGTTATGTGTTATGTGCAGCGAGACAGATCAAGCAGAATGATGAATACATGAATACAGGAGAGTGCAGCAGATAACTTTGGCAGAGAAACTGGTTTATATAAGGTTACTAAAGCTGTTTGAACACTGCAAAACAGCGTCTATGAATATTTATTTAATACTGAATTGCTATCTGGTTCAACCACATTCCTTCTTATTAAGCACTATTCATGCACATTTGTGCAGTGAAGCTTTAATTGTCATAAATCTTGATGAAAGGTTGTCCAGCGTATCAGGTCTTATACTCATAGGTGACCAAAAGCATCTGTGTAAGAATGATTCTCTCTATTTAAAATACTCAGTTATCTGCACAGTCAGCAAACTTAGTATAACAATCATCTAGTTCAAGATGCAGGAAAGAGCTCACAATCTTTAACATTTAAATAGCATTTCTAAAGAATAACATCTAACATGTCTAGGTTCCAGATAACAGATATCTAAATGACCCCCTACTTACAGTTTGACAATACTTCCAGATATACAGAAGAGCTGTGCTCTTCTTATATATAAGATAGATAGATAGAGAGATAGATAGATAAGATACAGCTTACTATGAAAATAACTTTTACCTTTATATAAGTCCTCCTTTTTTTACAGCATAAATTATTACATCAGCTGAAACTTGCGAATAAGTAAAAAAAAGTGCTTAATTCATGTTGAATATTCGCTATGACTATTTAGCTAGCTCCTACCTGAAAGATATTAGTCTAACCCCTTTTCACTATCCACCACTTGGTCTTGTCTATTGCAAACCATTATGGAGACACAAATCTAACAATAAGGGAAAAAGCAAGCTCATATATTAAATGACATATGTAGTCTACACTAGGTATCTTTCCTGACTACAGTGAATTTCCATTGCTGTTAAATACAATTCATCCCCAGTAAGACTGGAGTTACTCAGCACTTTTCTGAATCAAAGGAACAGAAAAGGGAAAGAAATGGATTACCTGTAGAAGTCCTACTTAATTTGATTTTCTTATATTATCTTTACTTTGTTTTAGATATGTAAATGGAATTAGCAGGAATTGCATCTGTGCCTTGAAAGAAGAATAGGCCCCTACTGTTTATAAATTAACAATGCGCAAAATATTGTGGGCAGATCTTCAGTTGCATTAGCTTCTGATGAGAGTCTGTGTCACCATTTCTCACAGTGTTCACATTTTTTTCTTCAGATGATAATTTAAAGGTGTGCTTAGGTATGCATTATGTGCTTGTGGAAAGATATTTCAGGCTCAGAAGGACACTTTCTCCTGTCATGTCTGTATTCTTCAAAGTAGATTAGAGAGGACTTTAACTTCCTATTTCTCACCTGCTCTGCCCTGTCAGGGTATTCACACTTCTGAAGTGGGCCTCCAGGATCGCCATACAATGTATCGAGTGACTTAATTGGGGGAAAAAAAAAAAAAAAAAGATTTCTAAAAGCCAGGAAGTCACAGGGACAGTTCCCTAGCAGAAAACAAGAAGGACAGTGCTTTGACTCGCTTTCTCAACTACTGAGGTACCTTTTACCAGTTAGTACTCATGGTCATATCTTTTCACTGGAGCTAGAAATCTAAGCTATGCCTATATAAAGACAGTGATACTGCTGTTTCCTAAATGCTCAAGTAGGTCAGAATGTTAGCAGACTGAGATATAAGCCTTTACGCTTACTGAGATGTGCCACTTCCATTGAAACTCTTCCACTTTTCTCTAAAAAATATTTAAATATTCATTGAGCCAAGGAGAATGTGGAAATGACTCTATAGCCAATGAAGCAGCATACTTTGTTGGAAGACTGTCATTCTGCTCCCTGCCACAGTGAATATTTAAGTATAACATAATCCCTGTGCTGTATGCCAATTGTTTTCTTTACAGCTGAATTTTTATTACAATTAAGCAACTTTATTTTTCTCATTTACAACCCAAATGGGCCATCCCAGGCCTTTTCCATTTACTCCTGGTAAGTATAAAACTGATTAGAATTGCTTGCACTACTCAGCAACTTTCCAGAATAAGAAACATAGGACAAGCTATTTCTAAGACAAAACCAAATTTTATTAGTTATTTTTACAGAATAATTTTCCAGATGTTATGAAGATCACAATCCTAGACTAAACACCTATTGCAGAACATTCAAAGGTTCATTCTGAGCCACAAATCAGGTATTTATAGTTATGGGGGATTAGTTTTCTAAATTGTGCCAGCTAACACAGGTCACATGCAGTTACCATGGATCTCACATTCCGAAAGAGTAAAAAGACAGAAAGACCAGAAGTCCACATGTTAATTTCAGAGAGTCAGTTGAGCTAGCAATTAAAAATAAATACTTGAACAACTTTTACATATTTCTTCCTTAATACAAATACTCGTTTTACTTAAGAAATAGTTTTGTGTGAGCAGAAATCAGTAAAAGATGGGAATTTGGCCACATGATTTTCACCTACTGTATAAGAAACAGAAACATTAACAAATAGCAATATATGGGAGGATGTTACCTATATGTGGTTATACACTGTTTCGGCGGCTGAGATGAAAAAGTAACCTTTACATTCTGAATCTAGTGAATCTTTTAACTTCATACCAGATGATTTCTTCCTAGAGAATAAGTCTTTTCCTAGCTCAAGGGTACTAGACGTAGCTTTTCGCAGGATCTTTTAAGAGGACAGCTGTTAATGACAAAGAGGTCTAGCACTGAGAAATGGAGGTCTAACCTTTGATGTCAGTATTAAATATGTAAGGTAACGCCAGATAATCAGATGCATGATCCAGAACTACATTACTCTAGAAGAGCTGGTGTCTTCCAAAGAGCAAGGGTTGTTTCTGCAGGCCTGCAACTTGTATGGCTAGTAAATTTGCTCATGATCACAGTTTCAGGACGACGTTTAACATAAAGTATAAATGCACCCATCAGTAGTAGTGCCATCCTTTCAACAGTGGATTATATCACTTCCTAGCTTTTCAGAACAGCACAGAGGGGAAATGCCCTCTTTTTGATCATAGAATCATAGAA
>VWZL01004536.1:575852-608431 GCA_013396915.1 Stercorarius parasiticus | reverse complement strand
GTCCGGCCTGCATATGGGACCCTCAGTTCCCCTCAGAATGGAACCCCCTATGACTATTGCCCTCCTCCTGCTCTTCACAGAAGCAGTCTTAATGCGTGGAGCTGGCTGCTTTGACAACTCCCTGGATGGGGCTTTATCAGCATCCTTAGTTCCCTCACCATCTGTCTCCAGAGGCCCACATCTGTTCTGTATGGGCACCTGGGGAGGCATGGGAGGTCTGGAGGGAACTCTCCTGCTGCCCCAAGCAGGTACCTGCTTCCATTCCCCCCCATCCTCTCCTAGTTCCCCTCCTTCTGTCTGGTGACAAGAGAGCAGGGAATCCTCTACCTCTTGTGGAGCCTCTGCCTGCTGCTTTTTTCCTAAGGATGGCATGTTTGAGTCCAGTTCTTAGCAGGAGTACAAACCAAATGACGACCATAAAAATTTATGGCATAACTTTTCTTACTGTGTCATTTTTACTTACTTTCCCTCAGAAAATGCTGAAGATAAGATTAAGTTTGCTTCCAGCAGCAAAAACACAACTGGCATCGAGAAAGAGGCAGTAACTCACTTTATATTTTGTCTCCAATATTTACTTTTAATAGGAGGAAACAATGCCTGCATTTCCACCCAGTGAGCAAAGAATCACCAACACCAAACCTCTCCCAAAAAATTAAAATAGCGTTAATTCAAAGACTACACTGAATACCTGTAATTTACATCCTTGCTTTTATATACACTCCAACTCATAAAAACCCAAATTCTTTGACACTCCATTGCTTGTTCTCTTTTGACTCCCCTATAGGAAACACATAGCGGACATACAGTGCACACATAAGCATTATAGCTCCTATGAGAATGAAGCTTCCCTCCCGCCGCTCCCCAATCAAGTCATAGAAGTTGTTATAACCTGTTGAAGATGATTTGCAGCATAACTCCTACTCTTCACCTACAGCAGAGGAAGCCTTCCCCTCTGCACTGCTCCAAGACTGACCTCTTGGACTCAAGCTGGAAAAGCCTCCATCCATTTCATTCTCCTTCAGCTATGACATTTCCTAAGCTATTACATTACCAAATGCTGCTGAAGAAAGTCTCGGTTTTGAAGCAGAAGCCATCCAACACATTGGGATCACAAAAGATTGTGAGAATTTTCAAAGTCAAAGAAAAGGTGTACCAGGCACTGAAAATCTGTACATTGTCTTGTACTCTGTATTGGAGATCTCCAGATTACTAGTGGGCGTCATTTCATCTGGTTTTGCTTCTCTCTAACTATATTTGCAATACTATAACCAGCTATGAGGAATGTGACTGACACATGACTACTCGAAAATCAGGACTTCAGTGTCAAAACAAGCAATAGGATTCTGTCCTCAGGTAAGGACAGAATATGAAGACCAAGACAAATTAAGGGAAAAGAGAATTTTAGAAAATAAAGAAAACAAAACATGCTAAAAACCTGCTAAGGACTATATTGATAAAACTTTCAGTCTTCCAGGTCTGAGGAGCTTGGAATAGTGCTGACTCTCAGTTTATCTGCCAGAGTACAGCTACCCAATCTGTCACCCATAAGCACTACGCAGACATCACACTCTAAGTAACACCACTCTTTAAGTCATTCTAAGGCTTCGTGCTCCCAATCTGCAGTGGGGCCACACCGTAGAGACTTTTAATACAAAAACACAAGTGTATAAGATATATACACACATATTTTTTTGTTACATCACTGCAGCCCAGAAGCTGAACACATTGCTGCCTCCTCATCCCGTGTTTAGGCTAAACCATTTCCATTCAGCTACTCTTACAAAACTCTGCCTTCAAATAATTTAGCATAAGGCGTATCTATCACTTCAAAGCTCTGTTTCTTGTAAGATGTTTTTCTTACTAGGACTCCGATATTTATCCTCAGAGTTTATGTCCCCTTCTCATTAAACAAGGCAGAAATCTGACCATAAAAGCACACTTGAGGCTCTCTTCCTTTACAGAGGGAAAAGTCATCTAGAAGTACCTCCGGGAAGAAAGAGTTTAGTTTTTAAAAGCATGTACGTTCTTGTTAATTACAATTGAGGAATTTATATTTTTATTTATATATATATACACACACACACAGAGCCACCCATTAAATTAAGCGATCAGGGCTCACAAACCAGAGGCAAATTCGTCACTGGTCTAACCTCAGATATAATTAGCACCATTGGTCTTAACCCAGCTTTTTATTAGTTTCTTCCCTCAGAAGGGCAGGGTGCTGTTTTCACAGTAGTGTATAACAGGGAAGCTTGAAACATCTGAAATACCAGGTAAAAGTCCGCAGGTGACAGCTCTAAGCGCTCTGAAAGTGCAAAGCATTATTTTCTAAAAGAAGTAGCTAAAGGAGGAAAAAGAAAACAAAAAAAAAATTGTCTAAAAGATTAGGAAGACCCACACACTTTCCAACAAATCAGTAAGCATCTGGACAGCAAGAAGAGAAAAGAAATGGAGAATAATTTCTTGCAGAGTGCCGAGACTGCTGTTTCACTTGACCTGCAGGGAGTGGTATTTATGAAGCCAAGAGGAGAGAAAAAAAATAATTTTTGAAGGCAGGTAGTATTTCTATTAATATAATGGACATAAGTTTGAGACCTCTAGTGAATCACTAAATCCAAGAAAGGAGGCAGCATACTGGTCCAAGTGGCTGTGCTTCCCTAGAGCTTGTGCCAAGCTCTTAAGAGAGCAGTGAACTCAAGTGATTTATAAATATTTCTGCAGAACTGTAAATACCCAGTTCAGTGGGGAATACCTGTGTACACATCTCAAATAGAGAAGCTACCACAGCCGTAAACAGGAGAAAAAGCTCTCTGTGTTACCCAGAAGCGTCTCTGTCTCAAATGCTAGCTCAGGTGTCCATTATGCATCTACTCTGTGCAATTAGGTAGTAGATATTACTAGGTATGAGCACTAACTTAATTCATACAGAGTATTCCCAATGCCAAATTCAGCTTCTGGTCACAAATCCTCATCAAGAACTTGGCACCAGCTTCAAAATGCATCGAAACACTCGTTTTTGTTTTAAATGCTGACAATGTTCTAGGATTCTTCCTTTGTCAGCTGTCAGTCAGGAATGAGGGGCAAGGTTAGGAAGGACGACAGTAAAGGCCAAGGAGAAGGACCAGCATTTGGAGGACTTGCACCTGCATTTACCTGCCTCATCACAGCCAAGACAACCGAAAAGCATGAAATAGCTTTAAGAAATGTGTTTCTCAAACTAATGCTTATTTGGATCTTGACTAAAAAGCATGTGCTTTAAGATTGTTTGGAGGTAATGGGGGGGAAGATTAGAAAAAAAAGACCGGAAGAAGCTGTTCCATGGTGGGAAAGGGGTTCCTTCATCCAGATTTATGAACTGTCAACACCACAGCCCCTTGAACGCCACCTCCCAGCAGTGACTATCTACCCCCTAGAATCAGTATCAGCAGCTATATGCCTGTGCATCTCTGTCCTGGGGTAAACACACACAAGATATTTAGATTTTTGATATTCAAAGAACATTGATAGTCCCACATCCCTTTTCCCCTGGGATTTTCATCTTCCACTGTCTGCCAGCAGAATCACAGCGATCCAGGGCTATATTGTGATTGATCATACTCTCCTTCATAACAACAGACAGGATCTTCCAATGATGATAAACCACACCGACCTCTCCACAGTGGAGGACATCACACCGTTTCCCTCTTGAAGTATATTACCACTCTCTTAAAGTATATTACCACTCCACAAGAGAAAAACAATCAAACACGGAGACTGCATCTTAAAATTGCAAGCGTGATAGTTTCAAACTCTATGAAAAGAAAGTCAAGGACAGAAGATGACTGAGAGGGGATCTCATCAATGCTTATCAATATCTAAAGGGTGGGTGTCAAGAGGATGGGTCCAGACAACAGTGGTGCCCGGCAACAGGACAAGGGGCAACAGGCACAAACTGGAACATCGGAAATTCCATCTGAACGTGAGGAAAAACTTCTTTACTTGGAGGGTGCCAGAGCACTGGAACAGGCTACCCAGAGAGGTTGTGGAGTCTCCTTCTCCAGATATATTCAAAATGGATGTGTTCCTGTCCAACCTGCTCTAGGTGAACCTGCTCGGGCAGGGGGGTTGGACTAGATGATCTCCAAAGGTGTCTTCCACCTCCTGTCATTCTGTGATGCTGTGACAGCGACTTCACAAAAGGTGTATGTTGGATGGGAAAGCCAGGATTCCCAGGGTCCTATCACATGCACAAGCAAAGAATCAGTCAGAAGAGGCCACGCCATAACACAGCAAACCACAGCATGGCTATGTGTTTCCAACATTATTGCCCGGTCCCTCTTTTCCACCTTCTTTTCACCTTAATCTTTAGCTCCAAATACCTTATTATTTGCAGTCCTTCCTTGACTGCTACAGTGTTCTGTTAACATTTTTACTCATAAGCTGTTGCTAACATCTTCAAACTTATCTTCTCCTTAATCAGTCATTCTGGGTTTCAGATGCAACTCGCTACATGAAAATAGCTGTACTCCGCGGTAAAATTTTATCTATTTGTGTTTACACAAAGGACTACTCATTTCACATTCAGGATCTAAGATACAGATAAGACTTACTGCAGAGGCATACCTGGGAAAGCTTGCTAAATAAAAGACCTCAGGGTGCCAACCCAATTATATTGCTCTTGCTCATAGTTTTTCCAACAGCAAAGCTATTTTAACTCCTGTGAGGAGAAATAATTATTTTAACTTGACAGTTGGAGTGACTACAGTTACAAAGTTTAAGAGCAGCTGCAGAGGTTTCTTGAAGTTGCGCATTTGATCTTCAAGTCCACAGTTACGGCAGACAGAAGCACAATTTATCTTAAATAAGCATAAAAAGACAAAAGTAAGTAGGGCACTTTCCCTACTTTAAATCACTGCTGTGCAAAGAGGAATACTGAAGGTGTTCCAAATTCATAATTCAGCCTATATTGGAAAGAGAATAAAAAATGCACAACAAATGCACTGTCGAGTTCTGACTAGGAGTTTCTCTCACAGAAAAAACATTTTAGATAAAACTTGAGTGCTTTAATTATCTTCAAGGCCAGTCCCTGCTCCACAATCACAATTATACGGTTAGTTATCAAAAGAGTGGCAGTTTCATCTAAGAGAGACATCCAGGCAGGAATAGATGCCTAATTTTCCCCTAAGAACAGGAAATTCTTCACAGAGGGGGCAAGATGAATTCTTACTCCTTGCTGGGGGCCAGAAGAAGTGTAAGTTACTACAAGTATTTATGACATAAACCATAGAAAAGAAACTATGAATAAAGACACTGCAACCAGAAAATAAGCACTGTGGCAGCCAAGTAAATTACTCGTGCAGACCAACAAAAATCCAAATGGCCTTTGGACCTCCCTTTCTTAATTATCAGATAGACCCTTATATAAGCAGTAAATCAATGTTACAGTACAAGAAACTTCACAGGAAAACTCGTGCCAAAACAAGTCACCCACAGAGGTTTACTTTCTAGCCTGTTTATTAAGGAGTCATCACTGACCTTACCTTCCAGGTTCTCCCATGTCTTCAAATGGGCTTCTCCATATTTTTCTATTTACAGGAAGACCATGCATCCACCCCATTAGCAAGACTATCAACGACATTATTAGTTTGCTCCTACAGCTAATGGTTTTGTGCTCAGACCACAGGCCAACACCAAGAGCAGATGACCAAGTGACCGAGCCAGCCTTTATGCTTTTGCTAATACAAGCATGGCAAATACAAGGGAAAAGAAGCGCTCAGCGAAGCCTGAACAACTGCAACATAAAACAGTATCAGCAGGAACAGAGATGTAGCTTCTTGAAAATAAGAAAAAGTTACTGAAATAATATTCTTTACCTTGAACTGCCTATAGCAAGAAAGACCTACTCTAGAGACTCTTCTCTAACTTAGCCACTTGAACTAAGCGCATTTATAAAATAAACTTCACAATTTGATTAGACATCTATGACCACTATAATAAGACTTATTTTAACCTTTTAAACTTCGGGTTTACTCTTCATCACTGAGAACATGACTGAGCTTAGAAAAGTGAATATTAACCCTAACCTTCCAATTACACTCAGTCATGTTCTCAATGACCACTAATACAGCTGGTCTTAATATTTAAAGTAAGGGGTTAATTTAACATGGAAGGAAGTTTCAAAAAGCCACGTACTTTTGGGAAACCACAACCAAAACACCCCACCATAGTATCTAAGTTACAAGTCCAAGCCAAGAAGGGGTCATAGCACACCATCACCGTGTTTCTTCACAAAGGTGGGTTCTATTGCACACCTGCTTTTAGGACCGATCCTTATATCTTAAATAAAGTTAATGGAAACATAAAGCTTCAAGAAACCAACTGCACAGGAGAAAGCTATGAAAACTATCATTAAGGATACTAGATTTTCTTAAATTTTGAGGGTGAATGGGGGCAATTTGAGCATACTTCTATTTTTAAGACATAGTTGTCTCTTAACTGTATATGGGGTTTACATGACTGTCTTCCCTCGAAAGAGAGATGTGAGAGATTTTGAAGTACAAGCTTAAATGGCAAACGTTATTTTCACTGCAACTATGACCTTGAAAATAAGTAGGTACTTAATTACAGAGCAACTGTCCAAATCTTCTAGGGACACTCAAACAAGGAAGCAGCAAGCTACAACATTTTTATTTTTTTAAAGCTCATTATTTTTTCCAGTATTTGGAACAGCTGGTAAAAGTAACCATTTGGCAAGGTCTTTCAAGGGCTATAAAATAAGTGTATTTGCTATGGTAGATTTACATCCTCTAAACCAAAACGAAAGGCTGAAACATACAAATATTTATAAAAGAATAGGGGGGGTTATACTTCCAAATTGCACAATAAATATGTATTTGTGTATATACACACACCCCACACTCATACACCAATTCAGTGTGCTGTACACACATCCATTTCATTTTATGCTCCACTATTACTGAAACCTGGTGGGACAAATCCCACAACTGGAGTGCGGCTATCGATGGCTGCAGGCTCTTCAGAAGGGATATGGCGAGGAAGGGGGCTTAAAAGAAAGATGAAGAGGGACTTTTTAGCAGGGTTGCGACAGGACAAGGGGCAATGGTTTTAAACTGAAAGAGGGAAGATTTAGACTAAGTTTAAGGAAGACATTTTTTTACAATGAGGGTGTTGAGACACTGGCCCAGGTTGCCCAAAAAGGTGGTAGATGGCCCATCCCTGGAAACATTCAAGGTCCAGTTGGATGGGGCTCTGAGCAACGTGATCTAGCTGAAGATGTCCCTGCTCATTGCAGGGGGGTTGGACTAGGTGACCTTTAAAGGTCCCTTCCAACCCAAACTAGTCTGTGATTCTATGATCCATCTTCATGACCCATGTATGTTTCCACTGCTGTGTCTGGGCAAAGCCACATTTCAGTGTACAGCCTGCCAGCCACGTCTGCGCTCCCCACGCTGTTCTACAGTCCCTCATCACCAAACTCCCATCCAGAGCAGTACCAGCCCTACTGCGGACACATATTAAACTCATGCCTCAGATATGAACTGAAATGCTAAGGACACACCATACAGTTCTGTATAACACCCACATTAGTTGCTTGTTAGTCTCTGTGTCAGTAAGGCACACATTACCTACCACCCAGGATATCTCAATAAGTAACATATTGATCTTCTATATTTGTACGAGAAACCCCTGATGTACACATCACATGTACCACCCAATTATATTGTTATGCTCCTACGTCCATGCAAATATTGACAGCCTTCAAGACTTGTGTTGTTTGAAACGCTTTATAAAGTCGTGTAAATCAGGCGAAAATTCGGCCTTTTTTTTCTTCTAGAAAGCCACCATTCTATTTTCATCTGGGAAATCAATTTACACAGACCAAACAGTTTATGGTGCACACAGATAATACACTGCTGTGTAATAAAAGAGAAAAGCAGACAGAAGTTTCACCAGAAGTCATTAACCATTTTGGAAGATGCAGTGGAAACCACACACAGGAAGAATTACTGCAGCCCCTGGATGCGCTCTTCCTTCAGCACCACTAGCAGACACACACAAAATGGGATGGTTGAAGCTAAGTATCATTAGTGTTATTGACAGACACTTGCAGCGCAAGAAGAACATCAAGTACAGAAAACAGCTGCTTGGCAAGACCTTCTGAGCACTCAGAGGCGAAGACCGAGTTTAGTCACTCCGGCGCTACCCCATTTTGCCTTAGGCCATTGCTGCGACAACAACCATTTTGGCTCCTGGTCAATACCTGGCATCAAACACCCTGCAAGGAGCAAAGCTGTCTCAGAACAACCTCTTCAATCACTTTCAACCAAGATGGACAAGGGGCCAAATCTCACCCTGAGAATGAGGAGTTTAAGCCCAAAAGATGCAGCCCCAGTTCTACCAACATTTGTTGCCAAGGTTTTCCTTTTTCTGCAGTATTACAAATTTATCCAAACTTTCAAAAAGAAAGCTTTAGGCTTCTACTTGTACCCAAATTCAAATTGTCTATCACTACACAGTTTGAATCAACTCATCCTTCAGTGGAAGGTTACAAGTAAGATGTTTTCCTGCTCTTAAAGTCCACTGAAAAAAAAATAAATGTTTCTTCAACAACATTCTCTCCAGGAAGACATCCTTGTCACACCAGTGGAGGAAAACACAGCATTTCTAATGACACAATGATTGTTTTGAAGCTCTCGTTAGTTCAGATGAGAATTAAGAAGTTTAACTGACTTGGATGCACCACTGAACAAAGTTTTCAGATACTTTCTGCAAGAAATAAGACATCTGCAAGCATGTACTCAGCCTAGCTTGTCACCCTTCCTTCCTTTAATAAGTTTGTAACCCCTCAGTGCAATTTTAACCAAAGAGAAGAATTAAATGTCTCCAAAGACAAGAGGCTGGAGTTTCACTTCCAAAACAAAGACCTAGGAAAGATCCCACCAGAAGGCAGTACCAGTTTGTGCTGCTCGGCCAGTCAACCCAGAGACTGTCCAGAACGGAGTGCATGTCACTAGAGGATGTGGAAGAGAGCTGGGGAACTGTAGGACAGGCCATGAAAAGCACACAGCCTCTCCAAGCACCTTCTTCCCCACCCCTCTTTTCTGTAAATGGCGAAAATGGAGATGAGCCACCTTAACGATAAAAGATCTGTTTCCCCAAAGCCTAAATAATTCCCACCTTTGAGCTTTAGACAGCAAATAATTCCATAAGAACATCCAGTTTTGAAAAGAGGCATTTAAAAGACAAACCTGTTAAATGGGTTGTGACCTATTTTATGTAAATTCATCTTCAAAACTTTGAACTTGACCTAACAAGCCAGCCATTTTCACTTCAGCTGAAAGCACTAAGTCGTCTCTGAAAAGAATGACTCCCATTATAGCACTCCAAATAGCTTTACAGATGTTTCTTGAGGAGGTCAGAATTCTCCTTCAGGTGACACTAAATTATGCAAAAGGGGGTTCAGATCATGGTCAGATTTAAGGTCAGGAAAGAGTCAGATTGGCATAAAGTGCTGGTCAGAAGAGCTGCTTCCAATACCACACACCCCCTTCCCATTCGCAGAAGCTGAGCCTTGAGCCTCAATGTTTTCACAACATACCGAAACTCTACTTTTATTAACATTCATGAGCAGAGGCACTGCAATCATTCAGCTTCCCATTCATTCATATTTTGTGGTTGACATTTCTAGCATTTAAAAAGTACACCTCTGGCTACAGCCTTCTGCACAGGTAATGCACTTCGCCTTTCTTGCTACGTAGAAAACAGCTTACCTGTTAACACCTTCAAATTCTGTCAAAATTACTTGATGCAAAGGTTAAGGGAATGCTGTCCGTTACTCCACAAATTTTACTTCTATTATGAAACCAAGCTAAAGGCACTTATGAGCCTGTCCTCTTGAACACAGAACCCTGACACATACAAAGCATCTACCAGGCTTAAACAAAAGCATATAGAAAGCGAAGAGCTAATTAAGGTCTGATGTGGCTCCTCCTTGCCTTTACCTAGCCATGGAATTACAGGTATCAACTGACACATGGAATTCAGCTGTACTTCAAAAAGCCTTATTTCAGACTATTTATAGGCTGAAACCTTGTAGTAATGGTCACACTGGGAACCTGAGTAGCAACAACCAGAGATGAAGTGGGTTTAGATATGGTGCTGTATCTTTACATACATTATCTAGTATTTTCAGCGATACCTAGTCAAATAGTCATTATCATCATTTAAAGGTCTAGAATGAGGATCCAATAAAACCAAAAATACAATTAAGAGAGAATTTGAAGGGGAAAGGTTTTCATCTAATCTCTAAATACCCAATGTTTGCATCAAGCAGTGTAACAGCTGGCCCAGAAACTACTTTTTCTGGCTTTTTCCTAGCAGCCCACAAGCCCTGGCCCTATGCCTACACTAGACCTCATCACTAAACAACAGAGGTGCAAAGACTGCGTGTTAGAGCAGGAGAGAATAGCCACAAGAATCTGATGGGGAACCTGATCTCAATCAAAACATACATTAATTGATTAAACTTTTTAGGCTGACTCTCAAAATGCGTGTTCAAGGACAAGTCAGACAGGTTGTTCTTGCCTAAGACAGGTACTTCAGCTACCAGCCGTACAGGTTAAGCAAGTAGAAAACGCTTCTTTCGATCTACTGGCTTTCCAATTACTCTCACCGGTGTATATTTTAAATGAACTCACAGTACTAAAAGGGATTCCTTTATGTGGTGAAATAATATGAACAATAATGCACAGAAGTTTCTCTACTAGGAAAGTTGCCTCCAGTACAACCATTTGAATGCTCAAATTGGCAATAGACACGGCGCTCATTTTCCAGTGGCATCACACCCACTCATTGAATTCAGTAAGAAAACATTTAAAAAAAAAACCACACAAAACAAACCTGTCAGAATCAATAGCACAAATTAGCAATTCCCTATCTGATGAAGAATCTTTTCAACTGAGTATTTCAGACTAACCTATTAACTTGAAAAGGCTAAGAATAGCAGGCCTCCTAGGATGACATTCCAAGCAATGTGGCCATCGTGCAATTCACTAATACAGCACAATAGGCCAATCCTAGTTTCCAAAACACTGCAGACCTGTTCCTGTGCACAACAGTACTCATCTCAAAGCAATTCAATGAAAATGTGAATATTTCTGATGGAAAAGATGTGCATTGGTTTGTGGCTGATCTTCATAGACTTCTCATGTTATTCCACACTTTGTGCATCTTTGCGCCTTTAAGTGAGCCTTTGGAAATGCGAGACTGGAAACCCCTAAAGTTTTATGGAAAGTTTTTTCCTATTTGCACACTAGCATGTCTTCAGCAAGCATGACCGCTGTGCATCACCTTCCTCAGTATTCTCTACGTATGTTTTAGGATCTTACCCTGGGTCTAAATCGGCAAGGATACTTCAAGTTTAAAAGGAACAAAGAGCAAAATAAAGCCCCTTATAGAAGGCCTCAAATGAGAAAAATCCATTTTTCTTTAGAGTGTATTAGCATAATCACAAGACCTTACTTTTCTTAAACAGAAAATTCTTCTATTGATCACACAGGGAAACTCACGGCAGAATAGGAAGAATCCAACACGCACGTCTGAATTCCAAGCACCCAGGGAAATAACCCAGGCCTTAACATCACCACTGGCAGTCTCCAGTAAAATGCAAACTAGATTATGAAAAAAAACTACTAACCCCTTCCCTCCACTGAAAACCAACTAAAACAACAATTCCTCAGGTTTTTTGTCTTCCATTTCTGTCGCGAGTCACTGTGCTTCATCTCTCAGTCTTGGACGGACCACTGAGGTAGTGCAGTATAAACACAGCTAATCCACCTCATCTGAAAATTAGAGAGAGTACACCCAGAAACACAGTGAGCCATCACAAAGCTGTTTCTGTGCCAGGCTTCTTGCTCCTCCATTTCCATAGCTTCAACGGAGAAGGAAGGAACCGAGACAATTACTGTTGCAAAGATGTTAGATGATCCAGGCAAAATCACCGCCTTTTATTTATTTGAAATACAAGTCAGAGCCAGTCAGTGTAAGAGTAAATAACAACCTATATAAATTTAGTGAGATCACTATATTGTTTCTCTGCTGTTATTGTGTGTCTGCAAAACTAACTTGTTCCAACTGCGTTTTCTCTCCATGTGGCACAAGATTTGTTATTTAACCACGTTTCCGTTCCAATGCTGCAGTGAGAAGGAGCACGTTTATATCATTCCTCCTTGTCATCTGCATTTCTTTTGATAAAGGTTTTCACTGTGATGCGAGTTTTGTTTAAATGAATTTTCAAAAGGTATTTCCTCTGTTCCTGTAGCTCTACATGAGCATATATCCCAGCATACAGCAATTCTAGAGCAAACTTTTAGAATATGTCAGGTTTAGTACAATATTCATAATAGGCTCATAACACTTATGAGAAAGGAGCAAATGAAAGGCTTTAATACAGCCACAGTCCTGTTTCATTGAACATTCATCCCTCCCATCATCATCCCACATTATTTAGGTTTTACTGAAATATTCCTGCATTTTCTCTGTTGGCTCCTGCTTTTATCCAGAGCTTTTCTGGATAAAAATCTCCACTGCTCCCGAGTAAACAGATATCCCCCTCCCGCCTAACCACTTACATCACTGAAGGAATCATCCCCTTGATAGCCCTAACAGTACATTAGCAGTTAAATATATAAAAATATATATATATAGTACCACTTAAGCTTGCCTGCCTGAAAGAGCAGATGATGCCCACTCAAGCAGCTTTTCTACACTCAGATCCCCCATCAATTTCAATGCAAATTCCCCACAGAGAATGATTACAAAGACTGGGCTCCTGCAAACATTTATAGCATAATTCAACATGGTTAATGAAGTAAGCATGACACAAACCAGGAAGAACACCAGTTAAATGTGTCAGGCCTTAGCCACATGAATAGAAATTAATATATACGCATAGATATTATCTAAATCATGAAACAACTACAGGCTCTGCATTAGTAAACAGTGCAGCTGGAACAACACAAAGACCCCCCCGAATGCTGAAAGGTGAAGTAGTTAAACAGACAATTATGCAAACAGTAGAAAAGCTACTGTTAATTTCATTTCAGGAAAAAACAAAAATGGCGTGGAAAATCAGCATAGGTGACCTAACTTACAGATCAGTTTCTCTTGAGTAGATTTGCTGAGGCGCAATCTACTTCAGTACTATCAGGAAGCAAAGAAAAAGTTTAGCTTCAGGTTAAATGCCATCAATAAAAAAAAAAAATTATAGCAACTGAAGGAAGTGTAATTACATGAAAGGTACCCAAGTATGAGAATAGTACCTGTCTTTTAATTTCCAGTCATCTGTCTTACACTTTTTACACATTGTCTGGGAGATAAGTTCCTAGTATTGGGTGCTTATCAGTGCACACACTGGCAATTTCAAGCAGTTTTGCCTACAAAAACAAGATTTGAGCTGCAGTCATCTCAGTTTTACAAGCACTTGCTATCTTTATCACTTTACAATTTAACATTAAAAAGGGTATATGAGGCCTCTAGTGATTATAAGAAGATTTTTTTCCCTCACAGTAAAATCCTTTAAAAATATGTTTCTATGTTCGTATGATCTTGTTTCAGTCACTATACACTGGGAAACTGATATAAATTAACCTAAAAATCTAATAGTCTACTCCTGTAACTACATAAAATCATACTGTATACTACTATTCATATCCTTGCTTCTCCAAGAGCAACAGTCAAATTATAATGCGTGAAGTGAATTATATTAGTTCCCTATTTAGATATTCTTTTCCCATTACCCCCAAAATTGATATTTGGTGCAATGGAAGTGTACACAACACATTATTAATCACTGTCAACAATGTGAAAGGTTGCAAAGATAACCACTCATCATTATGGAATCTGGGCAGGTGGCCAAAAAGAAGGGAAAAAAAGAGGATATTAAGTTATCATCAATGGTTATGAATAGTTTCTGGCTTTTCAAAGTTCAACACTCAAACATCTGACATACTGCCCAGATCTGCCTCCTGAAAGCCCCGATTTCAAAAGGGTTTAACGGTACAGAGTTCTCTGTTTACACAGCATATGCGGCAATGCATTAGGACTGACAACGTGCTTGGGTTGCAGACACACAATAGTTAAGATATTGGAGTCTAAGACTTGATTTTGAACAATTTGCTAAAGCGCACAGTCATGTTTTCCTCTCAAGCGTTAAGGATCAAACTAAGCTATTAAACAGTCACGATGTTGTTTTATGTTATCTTTGACACTGTCTGCAAAGGAGAAGACAGTATATTACAAAAAAACAAACAGTCTTCATTCAGCCATTAAACAGAAATCAAGATTGACTGTTTTCATTATTCAGATGCCACAAAAAAAAAAATCCTAAATCGGAATCCACATTCTAGCTTAGTAGGAATGGATACAAGAACAGAAATTAACTGTAATAATATGGAAAGCACTATAGGTTACTAATCTTAATTGGCAACAAAAGATATCATTAAAGTTCATTATGGGAATTGACTTGCACTAAAACAATTTCAGCAGACTATTTCTCTTTCAGAAGAAAAACAGTCATTCCAAACTCCCAAAAGACTGCGTGCATGATATCTGGACATCCTTTTAGTCCGCTAAAAACACGTGCAAGCTTTAAGGAAACATAATTACATCCTGTTATATCCTCCGAGGACCACACTAACAGTCTTTGTATCGCCTCTCTTCAAAAGGCACACCCCCGACCGGTCAGCCAGGGCAGCAGTTACAATACTCTCTGGAGCACTTCATGCAGCGTGAGGCTGTTAATAGTATATATCGAGGTTCATCAGGGATGGTGGGGGTGTCTTCCTGAATTGGGCAGGCATTGCAGCAAGGACAAAGGGACAATTTCCCTTGTCCTCCACTTAGGGAAATTGCTGCATCTTGACTGGTTTCACAGGAACAGAAGCAAGCCTGATGAACTACTAGCTAAGTGAAGTAAAACACCTACCAGCGTTAACTGTGGTGTGCACAGTACTTGCCAGGGCTGAGGAACCATTCCCTAGCTTAGACTCTCCCACTCAGACAAGATTCACTGACCAAAAAAAGAAAAAATAACTTTTCTCTGCTCCAAATATTTGAAATACACCTACTGAACAGGCTTACTGTAGAAGCTGCAATCATAACCACTACTGAAGAAGGACGGAGAAGACCTTCACACCACACCCGCATCCAAACCCATGAAATCTGTGAAATAAATTAGAGATTTACTTTGAAGACACCTAGTAAGATAAGCTATTTAGCATGTTTAATTGGTTTATACATGCACTTCTTCAGAGACATTCAAAACATCTTGGACCAAAGCCCCGATGATAAAGTTGTCCTTCTGCACTTCATAGTCACTAGCTTTTACTGCACAGCAAACGTTAGTAGTCATGATATATCACCTTAAGGCAGAAGAAAGGGGAGGGAGACCAGTTACTGTTTCATCATCTTCAGCAACATGTACAGCTGATGCAGATTACAGAAGGTTAGTTGGCTGTCCTTGCTACGCAGGAACACAGGGCTGGCCTCCTTTTCCACACATACCTCTGGTTCTGCGGAACATTTCTCTCCCAGCATCCATCGCCAGCCACTATTTTCAGAACACATCAAAACTTTGTACAGACAGGAACTGTCTGTCCTTCAGTACACAAAGCCATCTCTGGAACAGTAACAGTCATTTACAGACTACATAAGGAGTATTTGGGTTGGGTTTTTTTCTTGTTTGGGTTTTGTGCTGTGTTTTGGGGTTTTTTTGGTTTGTTTTTTTTAAATAGGGACAGGCATATACTCAAATTTTAAGCAGATTTCCTCATACGAGACGAATGCTTGCATATTTGCTTTCATGTTGCTTACCTTGTGCTCTAGTCTGCAAGGCTAGAAGAAGTATTTCTCATCATTCAAAGATTATCCGTTTCTAACTTCCATTTTACTTATAACAAGAAAAACCCCAACAACAAATGAAACCAGCACTGCAAGAACTTGCAGGAACAAGAGGAAAAGCAAGAACCAGCCAGTTCTCCTCCACCTTCACGTCCTCCACCACTCTCCCATTCTCCCTGATCCTGAGATCAACCAAGGACCTTGGAGCCACATTCCCCGAAAGCCACAAGGAGCCATGCTGCCAGGCAGATTCATTTCAAAATAATACTCCCCTCCAAAAAAAAAAAGTTATCTTAATCCAAGGGGAATCCAATACTAGGGGCTTTCTCACATCTTCGGTGTTGTCCTACACAGATGAGAATGAGTCATCCAAAGGACACATTAGCCCTTGAAATGCAAAGCTGCAGCCGCAGACTGAGCAGTCTGACCTATGTTACACACACTCAGATCCTTAAAGGGGCTTATTTGTTCGTTTGAACCTTTTAGTAAAGCTGCAGTAGCAAGAGGCATCTCTGTAACATACACAGGTTGGACCAATTACCACAACCCGACCGCAGCACTTGCCGGTTCAGATCCTGCGGTAACAACCTAGTGAGCAAGGGAGCCAGGCTTTTCTTTTACACCTCAGCACTTCACACACTCCTCCCGAACCAAAGAGCTACATCTTTCCTCCTATTATTTCCAATTACTAGAAACAAATACTCTACTCCATACAGAGATGTGCTTATACATAGAAATATGCTACATACACAGAAAAATCTAATAGCTACATCTACAAGCTGAAAATGTACTACCGGGAAGTCAGATAAAGGCAGATCAAGTACAGAATTGTGTTTATACCATTATTGATTACAGCGTATGTTAAGAAGCCTGGATTTTCGGCTGTCATCACTCAACTCTGTCATTTGGAGGTCCCAAAATGCTTGGTAAAGTGAATATTACCCCATGTTATAGATAGGAAAGACCAAGAGGCAGAAGGCTTTCACGTTATCTTATGAACTTCCCCCTCAAAAACACGTTGTGAGCAAGGAGAGCAAGGGGAACTATGCAGATTTGTATTTGACACCTCTTTTAACAATATCGCTTCCCCAATTATATGAGCAACACTATCATTATGCCGTACGTATCTTCTGGCTCATTTTGATTCTGTCAAAGCATTAAACACCTCCAGTTCAGATTCAGCTACTGCAAATACAATGAATGACATTAGACCACCCACCATCAAGATTTCAAGTTCCAGGCTCTTACAAAAGCAATCACCTGCCTATCTAGAAGGACCCTTGTCTGGACATGCTTCCATCTATTTTAGCACTTCCGTGTGCTGTACTGCTCTCGAAGTTCCTATGTAGTTTATACAAGGTGAAAAAGTCTCCCCCATACTCAACTTTCATCCTCTGCCAGCTGGTCTATTATGTCATATCATTTGAGTTTTAAAAGGATGCATCCATGTATTTATTTTTCCCACCTAATAAACATTTATGAAGATTTTATTCCAGTCCTAACACATACATAGTATAACTAATCTTCCTTTTATTTAGTCAAGCATCTTAAGGGAAAGGGAGTTTGAAGGCAAGCTACTCCTATTGCCGAGCTCCAGAAGACAGCATATTAAGTTAAATTATGCCGGTTTGGAAGTCAAATTTAAAAAAAGAAAAAACAAAACAAAACAGTAATCCATAAGACAGGCCTAACATGAATTTCGCAATAACAGAATGCAGTAACTACTTAAAAACAGGAAAAATTAAATGTTTGAAAGAAAGATCTCGTTTGGTGATTGTTTTCCTGTTCCCTAGAATGTGAGCTATCAGCCTAAATAACATCAAAGCACTACTTTAAGCAGCTAAGAGATACCTGATGCAACGTTCACTCATTTCTACTATCTTGTATTAATTTTAATCAAGGCTGATATGGAAAGGACACGCCTTCCATAACTGAACTAGCACCATCTGGTTTTTATTTGTTTGTTTTAACATTTGTGTTGTGGACCAATGGAACAGAAATGGAACTGAAGCCCGGTTCCTGCCCATCTCACAGAAAATTTAACTAAAATCCAACTTCCCTTAGCCAAAGTCTAGCAATTCTGTGCCTCTCCGGTTTCTAACCTCTCTAATTTCTACTGCGTTCACAGAATTTACTTAGAAATTTTGAATATCACAGTACTAAATTCAAGACACCTAAAAAATTCAATACCTTATTTGACACGATACAGCAAAAGTCAATGGAGAAAACGAGGCGTCTGAATTAGAAAAAGCCAAAGAGACACACCAAAATAACACAGGCAATTCCATCTGCCTTGTTACATTTTTGGAGTAGTCATATTAGATGCATGTTGTTTAATCAAAGCAAATCCTCAGAGTTACTAGAGATCTGACAGCCACTGCTGTCATCACAATAAAGAACTATGAGACTTTAGAAAATAAACTGCAAGCTGAATGCTTGCAGCACGTAGAGCTCAAGTTTTCCACCTATAAATTATGTTTTTCATAACAAGTTTACCTTGTCTCCATCGATTTCTCAACTTACTCTATTATCAGATCTTAGAAGCTACTCCCTTGCCCCTCAGCTTCCTTGAATACAACTCCTTTTTTAGTGCAGAACACTGGAAAAAAAAGCTACATAAGTCTAAGTACATATTTATTACCATCAGCGTGCGATAGCCTCAAGAGACATCCACACATCATATTCTGTTAGCAAGAAAAGGAATCACGGTCTTCAATACCGTGCTATTTTTTCCTAATGCTGCAAGGACAAGCTAATTTGTAAGCCAGATCATTCCTTTCCAAAGGATGAATGACAGTCTTCTGTAAAGGAAAAAAACTGAAGATAATTCTCTCAGCGAATTTTCCTACCCTGGGAACATTCCAGGAGCCCCTCAGTAGACTCCTAAAGACAGGTCTGGTTCCCATCAGGACTGGAAGAAAAGTCTAGGTTATCTACACTGGTTCCATCTACCCTACAGTGCCATACACATGCCATTGCCACCTCAGACTGTGGTCCTCTGGGTTATTCGCATTGCCAGAAAAAGAATAGAAATAAAGAGTGAACTGTCTGACAGGTGAAAAGCTCAGTGCAAGAAATGGCAAGAAACTCACAGGTGTACTATCTCTTCCAGTTTTTCCTCTGCAAAAAAAAAGGGAAACTATGACTTCAACTAGAAAACATAAACAATAGTAAGATACTGAACTACAAGGGGATTCCAGGTTGGGAGAATAAGTTAAGATAGTTTAGTCCAGCAGTCTCCTACCAGTTATTTTAGAGTTAGACCAACATAACCTTGAACAATTTTAGAAGAAAGTATCAGCTTTAATCTGTAACAGCTCTTTTACTACCAGGTTCTGTTACATTCTAAATATTCCTTTTAGCAACCCTTTGAAAATAATACATTAACTTGAAAGCATACACAGACATATGATGCTTTTCAAGGAGAAATACGTAGCTAGGAAACACACACATTTCTCGCACTCACTAAAAGATCCTTCATCTGCACCAAAACCTATTACAGAGCCACAAACTGCATCAGTAAACATGCTTTAAGTTGTCTGTAGTACTGGATCTACACCTTAACACAGAAATCTAATTTCTTTGTTAAAGAACATACTGTAGCTTTACCGCTACTGGAAGTTGTCACTAACATTTGTTTTTCTTAAATTTGTTATGAACTGCTGTAATACGCAAGCATAAATAAATCTATACCGCATCTGTCAAACTAGACTATAATCAACCAGAAAAAACCCCTAAGACCTGGTGCCTAAAAATAAATACTGACAAATGCATGTCTGTCTCTCCCGAGTGCCTCCCTTTCTGAAAGACCCTTGAGGTAAGCTTAGCTTTGCAATATGCCCTAAAATTAGTAAATAAATCAGTATTATCACAGAGACTATTTCCTTTACACTCCTTCTCCCTTCTTCCCATTCCCTTTGCCTTTCCTACCACTCCCTTCACCAGGAATATCAAAATAGATAGTGGACCTCAGGGATATCAAATTTGCTTCCAGGCACAGACATCATGAGAGGCAATATCTGACTGTCCAATATGAATTTCTCAGCTATTTAGGTTTTGAAGAATTTAATATCATGGCCCACACATTATTCCATATGACAATTACTTCAAAGCCAGAGGCTATCCATTTGCATAATAATGAACATTTTTCTAAAGAGGTGTGCAGGAAACTACATGCTAATGAGTTCTAGTGTCTATTATCTGAAAGTCACACTTGCTTTATAAAAATAATTAAAAGCACAACCTCTAATGTTTACCTGCTTGTACCTTTTATGTAACAGACTGAGAGACACCTGTCCTAGTAAATGAACAAAAACACACAGGACTAATTTTTTTGCAATACTGAGTCAATTGAAATTCAGTAATTGACACCGGACTGCTCACTTGTCTAAGCACTGCAGGAGCAGGCTGGCTTCTGAAGCTGTACATCAGGGGAAATGCATCCTGTGGCACAGAAAACACGGTTTTGCTACATCTCAATCATAGAAAAAAAATGAGGGAAATGCAGCCATTTCTCCTAAATCACTGTAAAAGAAGGGAGGGATGGATGAGGTGCATTTCTCAGCTGCAGAAACATTTCCAAGAACACTTTGGAATCTGACAAGTCAGAAGTAATTTTTATTTTTTTTTTTACAATCTAACCAGTATCAGAAGAAAAATGTCTTATTAGGCAGGGAGCTCCCCATAGCATCCTATAACCCATGTTTGACAAAAACGTAGCAGGCTTTTCCTTTTCGACATGAGAAATTCACTTTATCTTGACACAAGTATTCTTTTACTATAAAGAATATATACTATACTACATAGCATTTACCTGTTGTGTTGGGTTTGCGTGGCGAGGTTTTGGTAGCAGGGTGGCTACAGGGGTGGCTTCTGTGAGGAGCTGCTAGAAGCTTCCCCTATGTCCGACAGAGGCCATGCCAGCTGGCTCCAAGACAGACCTGCCGCTGGCCAAGGCCGAGCCCAACAGTGATGGTGACAGCGCCTCTGGGATAATGTGTTTAAGAAGAAGGAAAAAGACCTGCATGACAATTGCAGCCAGAACAGAGGAGTGAGAATATGTGAGAGAAACAGCCCTGTAGACACCAAGGTCTGTAGAGGAGGAGGGGAGGAGGTGCTCCAGGCACTGGAGCTGAGATTACCCTGCAGTCTGTGGTGAAGATGATGATAAGACAGGCTGTCCCCCTGCAGCCCATAGAGATTAACAGTGGAGCAGATATCCACCTGCAGCTCATAGAGGTTAATGGTGGAGCAGATATCCACCTGCATCCACACCAGAGCAGGCAGATGCCCAAAGGAAGCTATGATCCCATGGGCAGCCCACACAGGAGCTCTGGCAGGACCTGTGGACCCATGGGGAGAGAAGCCCATGCTGGAGCAGGTTTGCTGGCAGAACTTGTGATCCCGTGGGGGACCCACACTGGAGCAGTCTATTCCTGAAGGACTGCACCCCATGGAAGGGACCCACACTGGCGCAGTCTATTCCTGAAGGACTGCACCCCATGGAAGGGACCCACACTGGAGCAGTCTATTCCTGAAGGACTGCACCCCATGGAAGGGACCCACACTGGAGCAGTCTATTCCTGAAGGACTGCACCCCATGGAAGGGACCCACACTGGAGCAGTTTGTGAAGAACTGCAGCCTATGGGATAGACCCATGTGGGAGAAGTTCATGGAGGACTGTCTCCTACGGGGGGGAACCCACACTGAAGCAGGGGTTGAGTGTGAGGAGAAAGGAGTGCTTGAGACAACGTGTGATGAACTGACTTGTAACCCCCGTTCCCCATCCTCCTGTGCCATTCGGGGGTAGAGAACTGGGTGTGGAGTTCAGCCTGGGAAGAACGGAGGGGTGGGGGGAAGGTGCTTTAAAATTTGGTTCTATTTTCTCATTATCCTACTCCAATTTGATTGGTAATAAATTGATTTCCTCCCTGAGTCAAGTCTTCTTTGCCTGTGATGGTAACGGGCAAGTGATCTCCCTGTCCTTATCTCAACTCGTGAACCTTTTGTTTTATTTTCTCTCCCCTTTCCAGTTGGGGAGGGGAGTGATAGAGCAGCTTTAGCGGGCACCTTGTGTCCAGCAGGGTCCACTCACCATGCCTGAATTTACTACTTAAGCCTTTTATTTTCATTATCATTGAAATTAGATTGATGAAGCTGTTAGGATCTTAGCTATCAAATCCTCGCTTACAGCACGGGACGTGCAGAACTCGACTCACAGGTTCACTAACACACCAAGCACCACCTGCAGCAGCGACCACAGTCTCTAAGCTCTCACTCTTCAGCCCACGCTCACCACTCCCAGACAAGGAACCCCAAAGCCCACTCAAAAAAAACGGTATTCAATGCAGAAGAATGCCACATGCTCACACAAGCCACTGCTGACCAGAGATTTTCCACAGAATCAAGGTGCCTGGATGAACTTTAAGATATCCCACCTAGTTTATGACCAATAATACTTGTAAGTCAAAGATAAGAATGGTAACCGTATCTAATGCCTTCATGTTTAAAAGGCCATTGTCAGCAGCAGCTCGAGGAAGGGCTGGATTTCTTTCCTACATATAAGGCAACCAGCTGATGCACCGTATTGTCGGGTTTCGCTGAAAGATCAGATATTGATCAGTGCCACAGGCAGTACAGCATACCACACAGACTGATGTAGGATTTGTCCAAGCAGATCACACCAATGTATTCTTAATCTATCATCAGAGAAGAGGTGGGGGGAAAAAGCCAGTTTAAAACTGGATGCTATGTAGGTACACAAGTAGGGAAGCTCTTGCCGACAAGGGCGCTGTTAGGGGTGTCTTATGAAGTACTCATCAGCATTAATCTCACTCCTTTGGGACAGGAAATAATCAACTCTTCCATATTGTTCACCACAGTTTCAGCAAACAGAAATAACTTCTTCCTGATTTTGTAGAGTCCCATTTAAAATGGCATCTGTACTTATCTACTGTGTAAATACTCTTCCATACAAGCATTTTCAGAGGCACGCTTTCCAGGATTTTGGAATAAACCCACAAGAATAATTGCTTCGCTTTTTGGGCATGTGGGGGAAAGTAGGTGTCAGGCTCTTCTGAGCATATTGTAATTCATCCCCATGCTCTGTTCTTGGTTAAGATAAAGATCTAGAACTGGGCATTCTGCTAAAACAGTGCCATCAGCAAGTTTGACTGTCAGTTACTACAGAATTTTTTGTTGTTTATTTTATTCCTGTTCAGTGAAAGTAGTGTTGTGCTGGTTCGACCAAAGTGACTTAAGAGTTCTATTTAGCATTCTCAGCCAGAGTGGACAGAAACGTACCAATACACCAAACACAGAGGATTTTTTTTAAATCTAGATTTACTCTAACATACACATCATTTAACAGAAACTGCATAACCCAGCAATATGAACAACAGACAGATATGAGATAACCAAGTTCAGATCATGATTTTTGGCCTGACTGGGAGAGGCTATCTACACTAAAGTCTCCCCTTCCAATGGTATCACATAATTAACATCATCTAGGATAACCTGGGATGGACTCCTTCAGGGACAATTGTTTGGAAGGAGGCTCCAGAACATTAACAACTGAAAAAGAGGGGGGAAAAAAATATGAAATCATACCCAGTATAGAAGACTGAACAGGTTCCGATATTGTCAGAAAAGTAGCCCCACTCACTGAGAAAGAAAAATTGGTTTCATATCAACTATTTGCCAGGAAGCTTAATTGCATTCACAGATGGAAGAAAAAAATATGATTTAAAATGAATCAGGTTCAAGAGCAGAGATTATGACAAAGTATACAGGCATGGGTCTGTATAAACCAATCTGGATATTCTTCTGTGAGATGGGAGAATGCAAATCAGAACTTTATTTAAATCAAGGTTATACCTCACATATCCCACGTAAACACCTATATCACTAGGATACAAGCAGAAGTCACTGCTTTCCCCTCCAGTTTTGCGGTACTGTTGTAAACCTAATCTTATTTTCATGCTTTGTATGCCAACGCTCCTAATCCCCGAACATGAACAAGTCTTCTCCAGTTCAACTTGAAGCTGGCTTTCCAGATACAAAAAGCTACCTGCATGGCCACAGAAGCCTCAACTTCTTCAAAGTCCTAACGTTCAGCTGACCACCAACAGGAACAGAAATAAATAATCCAGCACACCTGCCTTACAAATCCCATCCGTATGTATTCCATCTGTTTGTTTAGGAGACATATATATATCTCTATAGCTGCTTAACAAGTCATAGCATATGTACATATGCTGCATACGGTTTACTCACTTGACAAAACAGAGGTAAAATACAATAATTTTCGCAAGTATAAGACCTCAGAAATCTCACAAAGCCTTTTCCATTTTATAGCAACACAGACTTGGGGAAAAAGGACAGAGCAAAAAGACGAAAAACCCGACAGAATTACACTTGAGTCAATTCTAGATGAGACTATACCACGGAGACCTCAAGCGCATGAAGTTCACCACTTGCAGTCTGATCTTCAATCAGTCTACATCACCACAGATTCTTTCTGTCGCATCCTAATGTAAATTTACACAAGTTAGAAAAAAAAAATCACCCCCTAATTTTAAGAAGCTTGCAAAATTCCTTTAATTAGGCAAATATTACAACAGACATCAGCTCAACAAGCAAGATTCACTATTTACCTTACATAAACATTTTTGATAATCATAGCCAGCCCTGTTTCTTCATCCAGGAAATTTCTGTAAGACCAGACTCTGACTGGGAGAGGACCAGCAATAACAAAATCACACGCTCTCATACAACTCTCTTATTCAAGGCATTGCAGAAAAATTTTTGTAACAGAAAATAGAAGAACAGAATACCTTGTAACAATCATCAAGGTGCAAATCTGCATCACTGAAACGAACAGAACTACCTGTTTCTTTGAGCCACTTTCTTCACGAAGAGTGCTTTAAACACTTTGCACTCCCACAAAATGGGTTTCAGGAGCATCTGAAAAGCAGAAGACTTACGACCTTAAAGCAGAAGCTGAACCTTGGACAGATCACCAAGATTGATCCATGTAATTAAGCCTCCCAAATATGATTCTCTGAGTATCATGTTTAAAGTAGACTTATTAACAATCTTAATTACAAGAAAAAAAAAAACATAAGCCCCATAGCCAGGAACAAAGATCTTACAGATATTGTTATGTTTGCAGAAGGGTTTAAATGTTGGCAAAATGAAGGAGAAGCTATGACATTTTCTCAGTTTTCTTGCTCAGTGGATATTTATTGCATTTCGTTTTCCATAAAAGCCCAGTCAGTTACATTATGAAAACAACTGACAGCAGCTTGCTGTAATTTCATAAGGTAAACCTTACTGCAATTTATAAGTGGTTATACTTGAGTGCTTTCACACTGGCTCAACAGTATAGCACCCATCAACTGCATTAATGTCTCAGCACAAAAATCTACGAATAAATACGGTGCTCAGCCAACATTACCCCAGTTTAAACAACACAAGTTCTCAATATGAGAAGGTCAATACATACAAGACCAGTTATGGTCTTTAAACTGACTTTGATAGAAAGGTAGCAGCAAAGTATCCTCATGCAAATCTGAAGCGTATCAATAATAACCCAGGAAAAAACACAACACAAACCAAGAGAAAGCTATAGCATATGGCTTCAGTCATGTAAGACTGGTTAAATAAAAACAAGTCAAGAGAGAAGGCACACCCCACAGAAGAGTGTCAGTCTGCTTTTAACACTATAAAACTGCAACTCGCACATTTATCATTCAAAAAGAGAGATAAGAGAGAGATGAGGAAGTTCTCTATCAAGTAGAAAGAAGGAAAACACACTAACCATCAGTTTGGCTTTACAAGGTTCAGTGCCAGATCCACTACGCTTCTGTGGTAACATGTCCAGGAAGCTTGAACTGACACTTCAAAGTCCAGGGTGACAATTTTTCTGCAGTCAAAAGAAACCCCAACCACAAACCTACACACAAAAGCAACCGACCACCTATAAACCCTATGGTGTGCGATACTAGCCTGCTGCTTTCTGTGCCACTGAACACAAAGACAGTCCTTCCTAAAACCTACTGGTCTAATACACGAGGTAGGCACAAATTAATCTCTGCTTATCTTGTGATTTTCTGTGTTTATTAGAAGAAGTTTAGTAGGACAACAGAGCACATATAAGCATATAAATACACATTTACAGAGATCCTTCCAAAGTCTGAATGCATTTCACAACTGAGTTTTACTCACGGTGCAATCAAAGAGGGTTCATTCAGGCAGAGCAGAAGACACTTCTGCCACTATCACATATACACATTTCTTTACCATGTCCCACTAACTTAGAGCTACTGATCTGAATGAGAAATCAGGAAGAGTGCGAACGAAGGATGGAAATCAACTGAAGAAATATTCCATTTCACTCATCACCAGAAAATGCATTTAATCAGAACATAGGGCAGTACTACATTTTTCATGACACAACGATTGAAATATAACTAACTAGAACATTTTAGCAGCGGTTTTTACCTGCTTTACAGTCATTTCCTCAAAGCCCCTCTTCAAGGAAAAAAATAAAAATCTGCGAGTTTACTGGTTGGGAATAATCATCCATTTTTGGTAGCAAAACAATAACCTACACAAACTCAACAAGTCTACAGCATCCCCTCTATCACTCTTGTATTTAAAGACTTTGTTGCCATGGTCATATAGTGGCATAAAGCCTGCTCACTTTGTTCACATTAGTATTTATGTTGGTAATCCTACTACCTTCAGATGGTCCACTTACATGGTTGTTAAACCCAGTCACATTTTTCACTCATATATTACAAGTTGCATGGAATTTGGCTATGTAATTCCCACTAGAGCCAACACAAGTTATGTAGATAGATGCGATGCTATCCCAAACATTAATACTGGACTCCTCTTAAACTCAGCCTGGAAAGCTAATACAGTGATGAGTGAAAAGAACCTGCTTCTACTGATTTCAGCAGCATCAGACACAGCCCAGTTTCTAGTTCTTGAAGATCAGCCAACACACAAAAGACAAAACACCGTATTTCTAAAAAATAAGCACAAATACAAAATCTTGTCTTACTTTAATCAATATAGCTTCTGAGTATATATCTAGAAATACACTTACCAAAAAAAAGAAAGCAAATTAAGCTTTATTTCTACACCATAAATGCAAACCTAGCTTTCTGTATTTCACTTGGGAAAGACATGCCAGATGCATCATTGATTGGTGTATGTATACACACTGATTTCTTACTGCTTCAAAAGCACTAAACAATGGTTGACTTTATATCCATAAAATATATTGTAATAAAAAGGAGAAAGCGCTTGCCCGATTTAAAGTGAGCTTGGTCTTATTTCTTCCAGCACAAGCCTCATTTCCAATAACAAAAGTGTCTACTGATGATTAATTTTAATGGCCCTTGATCACACACCCACTTTTCTCAATCATAAGTCTCAGAATTTTAAGCTTAAGAACACTAAAGTTTATATTATTATTCAACTCCACTATAACAACTGAGTTGCATCAACATTTTTATTACAAACTGATTTTTCCCAGTAAACGTAAGTCTAAACAATGCTCTCATCAGTAACCTTTCCCTGGAAAATTCTATAGGAAATGAAATGTAATACTCTATTAAGACTTGTTTTGCAAACAGAAGTGAGAGAGATCACCCAAGCATGCAGAGTTATTAAAATGGATCTTACATATATCATTATAAATTTAATAATCTCCATGACGGCTAGAGTTCAAGTTAAAATGAATGTCAGCAAAGCATGACCAATTGATGTTATCCCAGCTGCCACCAAGCCTCACTTGGGGTTATATTATACATTCAGAAGCCCCGTACTACATGTGCACCAAATACCCAGAGCCAGGAGCAGATGGGAGATGTAGGCTTCTATACCTATCAGCAAGGAGAGACAGACATAATTGCATATTAATTTTGGTGCATCAGAACAATTATAGTATACTTTGGTGTCACAGGTCCCAAATGTTTTTCCCATCATACCCTGTCTGCAGTATAATGTTGTACACTTAAGGAGAAAAAAGTGCACTAGCAGCCTCCAGAAATTAAGTCAATGGAAGGATTTCATTTCAACCCTTATTGATTTACTGCAGCCCCAAAACGCTTCCTTGAAAAAAGGAGGAGGAAGACCTTGGCAGCTTATCAGTTAATAGATCATGCTTGGTACAATTAAAATACACTTAGGACTTCTATTTGGTTCCCCAAATAAATATTCCCCAAATGTCATTTCTCTCTAAGGAAACAGCTGCATTTTATCCAATTTCTGAAAGTTTTCCAAGCTGCTTAGATTTCCAATGGGGTGACAGGGAAACCACTTTTATTTTTCATCAGACTTGATGAAATTGTGACACAAACCTCCCTTTCTCTCCGAAATAAGACAGCGCTGTTGAACAGCAAAATAATAGCTGATGGTCGATTTTTTTTTCCAACTCACTTTTCAACTGAAATAAAAGTCACATGTAAAAGCTCTCTCCACAAAGCTGAACACACAATGTTTTCTATCACCCATCAAATCTGTGCGGAAAACAATATAAATGATTTATACAGTAGAAACATGTCAAGTTTTACAGTTTGCTTGGCCGGTGCCAAGAAAAAAAACTTTAAAGTCCCAATTGTTCACAAGGTACAGTTTGTCTGAGACGGCAACTCCATTTAGGTCAGCCTAATGTGCCAATCAATTAGTATTAAATAACACAAGACTACCTCGACACACAGAGCTTCCACAAAGCACTTGTACAAAATAAGGTCCGCCAGCTGACATTAAGCACATTCCACTGTGCATTTTGTTTTGGTTCAAGTCAAAGTCACATCTGGAAACTACAGTAAAATGCGAACACTACCATCAGGACAATGAGGATACTGACAAGCGTACAACATTTTCAGCACATTTAATCACCAAATCCCAAGAAAACAATTTTTTAACTTCTCTAATAATAGCAATAAAAAAGCTAAAGTTATGATAAACCAATAATCCGACCAGGCTCGGTAAGAGTCAGTATACTTCATTTACACTGTAAGTCTCTTCATCCACAATTATCCCAAATTCTGGAGATTTTTCCCTTCTTTCACACATATTACAGTTTTCCCTTCCCTCAGCTCTTTGCTCCATACATTGGAACAAGCCTGAAGAGAAAGACAAACACTTTTTAAAACATATAATCAGGAGAAGAGATCTACAGCCGGCTAAGCATAGCAAGCAGCAACTGCAATTGATAAAAGAGTTATAAGGAGCTCTTCTGCCACTTGTATCTCATCCAGCAATTTAAACAGAAAGTGCATCCGCCTTTTGTCACTTACCCTTTTTTGATCTTCCAGTCCATGTGTCACAGGCTTTCTTTTCTGATGTTGGCTAGATTCAGAGCCAGGTTCCATTTCCCAGCTACAAAGACTTTTCCGGCCTCTTTAAGCTTTCCCTAAAAATCCATAGTATGAACAACAACAAAAATCTAAAAAAAGATAATTAAAAAAAAAAAGGCAAGAGAATTCCTTCAAACCTCATCCATTTTTTTTATCATCTTTCTGAAGTCTTGTTTGCCATCACTGCTCATTATCTTAACAAGCAGCCATTCTGTGAGCCTCTATATCCTATTTTAGCTCAGATGAAGGTTTCCATTGACATGCCTTACAGAAGGATGACAGAGCTGAATCCAAACCCAGTAGTTTGTGCCACATTATTGCTCCATCAGCAGCCTTTTCAGTGCATTCCTGGCACGGATAATTTATATGTCAATAAAGGTGTAAATGTGCATTTAATCCACTGTGTTGATATTATCAGCATCCCTCTCTTGGGCCACCTTCCTCCCATAAATCAATGTAAACACTTCACAGCGATAATTGCCTTTTGCAAATCTAGCAGGTGTTAATTACGTAAAATCATCCATGCACGCTTGTCATCTTCTTCTATGTATTCAAACAAATACCTAAGAAGGAGGGAAAAAAAAAAGCACTTTTTACCAGCTTGAAAGAAACACATAGCTACTGATATTCTTTGCCCACCACCAGGAGCTGCAAGTCAGGACCGATACAATAATTACATATTTTGTACAATACTACACTCTTCATCCAAGCCTCTCAAAATGCTTTGATGCCTGTTTAGCGTGTTACCTCACCTTTGGGCTTTCTTGCCGAAAAACACCCCAGAATAACAGCATTGCTCATCAGCATCAAGCCTACTGCCATGCTGACTGAAGCCTGCAAGGATCAACTTAAAAGTCAGTCTTCGAGTTCCGGATCTAAAGCCAAATTCATTAGTCTTATGGGGTCTCTTACCCAGGGATCTTTCTCCACAGTTTATAAGGTTATTGTGTGCCACCTCCCAAAATCCTGGGCACAAGACTACGTGAATGAACAGGTTATACTATTACTTGTGAAAGAACGTGGCACCTGAAATCACAGGTTAGCAACTCAACCACCTTAGAATATTGTTCTTTTGGTACTGAGAAGCACAAGTTCACTACAACAGAGACAAATCATTTCTGGAGTTAATTTGTAAGGTGGGATCAATATCAGCAGGCTTCAATATGGAGGCACCAGAAAAAGCACGTTTATTAAGCTGGATTCCCTACCTAAAAAGGATAAACATTAAATCAATCTTAGCAACCTTAGCTAAGCATGGCCTAAGATCACATATTTAGCTGCGTGTTGTTGATAAAAGCTCTGGTCATGAGACAAGCACCAAAAAAATCCAAACCTAAGTGCCCTATGTAAACAAAGAAAATAAAAAAAAAAAAAGAAAATCATCCAGGTTGTTAAATCAGACATTCTCCCATCACTAAAAGATGGGCAGCATAAAAAAATATGTTTTCTGTAAACCTAGTAGAAATTAATTTTGAATTAGAAAGCTGAACATAGTGCCCCACTCGCATCTTTACACAAAGCTTCAGCACTACCTGAACTGAATACGTGAATTAAATATTCAAGTTAGATATAAGGCAGATTTTTGGTCAAACTCATAAACAGTTTGTTCTGCACGCTGAGGTACCTTGTTATTCCAACGCAAAAGTCACAAACCAGGCAGAAATACTGCTTTTTCCTGTCACTTCAAATGCTCTTTTACCTCACCATGAAGCGGTAGGTCATTAATCCAGTTCTTTTTCTTCTGCTGAGCACAGGAAAGAATATGACCTATTGCAGTGATGCTGCCATGCTTTGCCATTCAAAAATAATCTAAAAAACCACATCTAATCCATTTTATAGAGAAACAAGAGGTTTCAAATTTTATTTTGAACCACAACATCCGCCTGATCTGTGGTTTCACACCTGCTGATATCCATGGAAATCATGCAGGTAGCTTGAAGGCAGTAAAGGGCCTTTGACCTTAGCAACAAATATCATGCAGAAAAAAACCCAACTCTTATAAACATCCTTAAGTCCCACCGACAAAAACTTTTTCCCTCCAGTGATTTCACTGTGATGTGACACATGAGACTGCATCAGTCACATCGTGTAATGCCATGCTGGAATAGCATGACATAACCAGTGCAACTAAGGACAACATCTCTCTGCACGAAAGGTCCCCTGAACCAGAAAAAAAAATAAAAAAAGAAGAAGAAGTGCAGTCTCTGGAAGTTCCTGTGCATTCAATGTTATGGTTTTAACCATTGTGGAACCAGACAGACTCTCTGGGGAAACATGCAAATTTTTATTTGTATATAGTACTTAATATATGCTTGTAACCTTAGAGCATGCATTACTGGATATTTAGTGTCACTGCATGAGTTAGCTACATTAAGCTCCATATAAAAAAAAACACATATGAACAAGAAAAAAACCCCAAACTTATCCAAAAGCTTGAAGAACCATTTAATTCAAATCAGACAAAAACCAAAACATTTTTAAGCACCTAGACTGAATTCATTCTTATTCCCTCCAACCAAAAGAAGTTCCACTTTTTATCTCTGTGCATACCCAATTGCAGGGTGGATTTATCAACAGTAAATTGGCATTAAAAACAAAATAGAAACTTTAAGAAGGAAAAAAAAAGGGAGATTTGCTGGGAGAATCACCACATGGCCAACAGAGATGCTGAACACAACAAAATGCCAAAATGACCAAAAATCTCTGTTACCTCATTTTCCTACATTTCCAACATCCTGAGGGCCCAGTCAGGCTCTGGACCCTGCTGGGCTACGTACCATAAAACCTCTGTGAGTAAACAGGTTTAAGAGCTCAGGCCCTAAACCTGACCATGGTTTAAGCATACAACCGAGCTCAGTGAACCTCAGATGAATAAGGGCTGTAGCTAGATGTGTCCTACCAGGGTCCATCCTCACACACGGCCCCAAAAGGATCCACACCTGCGCAAAACGCCATTCAGAAATACCTCGCTAGGTAACCAGATCCTCAACAACGCCTCCTGGTCGCTATTCTCCCATTAAAAGCAAAGCAGATAATACTACTTCTCCTCCTGCCACCACCTAAAAAAAAAATAAGCAGTCTCGCAGCATCGGAAATTTTTCATTCCCAAAATTTACTATGTTTCAGACCAAAGACACAAACCGAAATATACTCGCAGGCCTTCCTCCACAAGTTTTTTTTTACACGGAAAATAAGCAGAGCCGTAAGTTTCCCCGGTCCCTAACACAGCCCGGGGCAGAAGACCAAACCCCGCGTGGACACCCCCACCCGCAGCTGGCGTGAGCACCCCGGTGGGGCGGGGAGGG
>VWZL01004536.1:543667-575380 GCA_013396915.1 Stercorarius parasiticus | reverse complement strand
TTTCACATCCCTCCCGCGAATCGGGCGCAGCGGCAGGTCCCCGCCGGTACCTGGTGGAGGTGATGGTGTGGCGGGGTGGGCGGCTGGGCGAGCTGCTTCTCCCGCGGGCCGGTGGCCCATGCGGCCGGGGCAGGGCGAGGGGCCGCCGGGCTCGGGCTCGGGCTCGGGCTCCGGCTCCGCCGCTCCGCGTTACCGCCGCCGCCGCCACTACTCACTCTCCCGTTACCCGGGCAACTGCCTCCCGCCCCCTCGCCTTGCCCCCTCCCTTCTCACAACACCGCCCTTCGCCGGCCAACCACAAGGGCGCCCGCCGTGCCCACGTGGGGCCGGGTGGCCAATGGGAGGCGGGGGCTGCGGCCGGCGAAGTCAATGAAAAGACACTTTGCGGGCGGGAGGGGGGTGGGGGGGGCGGCGGGGGGGCGTGGCCCAGAGGCCCCGCCCGTCGGCGGGAGATGGCCCCTGACCGCCGAGGCCGGGGGGCGGTCTCCGAACCCTCGGGCTCTCTGGTACCACCCGCCCTAAGAGACCCTCCGGAGCCAGGGAATGGCTACAGAGCAACACGGGTACGTTTTGGATCGCACCCCCCGCTCCACCCAGTCCATCGGGCCGGAACGTGCCGCGGGGCAGAGGGAGCATCGCTGCAGGACCGGTAACGGGAAAGGGGCACACGGGTCCGGGGATCATAGAACCATAGAACGGTTTGGGTTGGAAGGGACCTTAAAGATCATCTAGTTCCAACCCCCCTGCCCTGGGCAGGGACACCTCCCACTAGACCAGGTCACTCAAAGCCTCATCCAGCCTGGCCTTGAACACTTCCAGAGACAGGGCATCCACGGGCTTCTCTGGGCAACCTGGGCCAGTGTCTCACCACCCTCACAGTCAAGAATTTCTTCCCTATATCTAATCTAAATTTCCCCACTTTTAGTTTAAAACCATTACCCCTCATCCTATCACTCCACTCCCTGATAAAGAGTCCCTCCCCTGCTCTCCTGGAGCCCCTTTTGGTACTGGAAGGGGCTCTAAGGTCTCCCCGGAGCCTTCTCTTCTCCAGACTGAACACCCCCAAATCTCAGCCTGTCCTCACAGCAGAGGGGCTCCAGCCCTCAGAGCATCTTCACGGCCTCCTCTGGACCCACTCCGACACATCCATGTCCTTCTTGTGCTGAGGACTCCAAAGTTGGAGGCAGCACTGCAGGGGGGGTCTCCCCAGAGCGGAGCAGAGGGGCAGAATCACCTCCCTGGCCCTGCTGCCCACGCTGCTTTTGATGCAGCCCAGGATGTGGGGGGCTTTCTGGGCTGGGAGCACACATTGCGGGCTCATGTTGAGCTTCTCGTCGACCAGCACCCCAAAGTCCTTCTCCTCAGGGCTGCTCTCAGGCTGTTCTCCACTGCTCAAGAGATGCCACAAGGTGGTGTAGCTCATATAGCACCATTAATGCAATATGTCTTCGGTACCAAACACATCTTGATGAGGTACATATTCCAAAAAAATAATATAAACATGGCCCCAGCCCCTCATTAGCACAGATGCTTGAATGATTTAGCAAAGAGCAAGCCTGCTCTGGAGCCTCGGACCTGTACCAAGTCAGCGCTAAGTAGGCAGGCTGGATGGAAGTTCACTCCTCGCAGAGCTGCTGAGGCAGCTCCACACCAGTTCTGGAAATGGAAGCATGGATACACTCCAGGTGGCTCTGTGAAGCCGGCTCCGGTCCAAGGCCACTTAGTGGGCTGTGCCAGTAGCCATGCTAGCAGCAGACCTCCAGCAGCAGTGGATTCCCTTGGTCACCCTGTGAGCTAGCCCTGCCTGACCCACACACCCTCTGTGGGGAAGCAAAACTCCACCAAATATCATCACAGCTGCAAAATATGAGGGGTTTACATTGAAAGATTTAGCCTCAAACTGAAACACGTGTTTTACAGCGAGAGACAGTGCTGCGACACACTGTGTTTAGAGCAGAACGTTACCGTCGCAGTCACAGCTGGCTGGAGGCCACAGGAGTAGGATGTGTGGAGGGACTGTGGATTTCTGAGGGCAATTGGCTGGTCACAGCTCTGCCTGCTCTGCCTACAGTCCCAAGAATCCCAGCACAGCTACTGCCTACCACCACTCCAGAGGCCAGCGTGAAGAGAAGTGGTCCCTGTTCCTCAGGAGGATGTATCTGGGAGCAGCATCAGCCATTACCCTTCCTATCCTGGCACCAGCCCAGGATTTCAACGCATTTTCCTCATTTTCTGTCTAAACTTCAGCAAGTCCTATATGTGACTCCTTCTGTGGCACCTCATTCTTGGGGAAAGAAAATTCAGTTCCCCCTCAAAATAAAATCACGATTACAGTCTCGCCTTGCTTTCAGCTTTATCCTCAAGGTTCAGCTTTCAGCCAGTAAATAAAATTTACATCTCGTTTAGACCATTTATTTAATTTAAACGTTAAAGCATGTGGCCTCTGTAAAAAGCAGTCTATGAACTTAGGTTGCTTGAGGTTTTGTTTAAAGTTACCTGGAAAAAAAGGTACCACAAACACCTGGGCTGCTGTGGCTCTTGGGACCTCTAAGGACACGGTGGCTTGCAGAAGGCTTCAACGTGATGTTCAGTCTCGCCCGTGCTCAAAGGCCTTTGCAAGTATTCGGTACGCTCGGTGAATAGCAGCTCCTGCAGAAAATGACATTTCTATCACTCTATAACCCAACTGCCATTTTTTTTGTATCTGATCAATGTTTCACATGCAGACAACAGGAATGAGAAATTAAGCCAAATCAGTTCTTTTGCAAATTCAGGTGGTGTTTTAGTACAGAAAGAGATGGTTTGTCATACATTAGTAAGAGACTCTGCTTCTACTGTAACATTTTTATATTTAGAAAATCTTCTTTTAAAATACGTGGCTAGAGGTAGAAAAGCAGATTATAATAGCCTAGTCTGTGATAAAGGAAAAATTCAATTCAATGGGACTGCTGTACAGGCCCTTATTTATTTTTCTCAGCAGTTGCATTTTGCCTCTCTCTCGCTTGCCTGCAGCTTTGGTTGCTGTGGAGGTTTTCTTCTGTAAATTCTTCAAAGTGATGGATTTTCCCTTTGAAAGAATGCTTGACTGTAGAGAACTACAGAAGTGTAACCTTTTTATTTTTTTTCCTGTGTATGCATGATGCTTTGAGCTCTGAAAAGACAGGTGTGCTGCCACCTCTTTCATTAATTTGCATGCCGAGTAATGCAAATTTGCATTACTGGTTTTATACTCCTCAACTGAAAGGCAAGGACAGTGATCTTCTACTCTTTACAGTTAAAGGTCATCTGCAAATACATGTTCCTCTCTAGCTCAGATTAGAGAGAGAGTCAGCATTTTATGAATCAAAGAAGCATAAGGCAGATTTTTATTGATTAAATGTTACAGTTGTAGCAAGAAGCACAAACGTACAAAGTGTTGCACGTATATACCCTCGCCAGTCCTTACAATTTAGACAGACAAAAGGCTAGAGAAAAAACCAAACATTTTAATCTCTATTTTAGAAACAGAAAGCTATGGCACAGAGCTGATGAGAGGAATTGGCCAAAATCAGGTCTCCCAACTAACATCAGCATCTTAACCACAAGCTGTTCCCCTTCTTGTCGGTTCTTAGCCTTTTTATGTGTTCCAGCCCATTAGACAGATAAAAGTAATTGTTTGTTATGTTACGGGTTTGGACTCTAAATAAAGATAATGATCAAAGCCCAAGTTTTCATCTCAGTGATGAGAACTGACACCGGGACCAATTTGATGACTTTATTGGACATTAACACAGTACTAATTCCCTTATACAGAAAAAAAGGTAACAGTCATTGTCCTACAAAAATCAGTAACAAAACACTTTAAATGCACACCTTTAGTCTAGGGATAATGTCACTCAAATCCCAGTTCCTATGAAAAAGCCATTTAGTGTGTTCACAGAAATGAAATGACGCTGGGCTAGGAGCGCCAGCCTGCGACTCGGGACTCCTGAATCTGTCAGCTTTCTGTCATCTAAGGCCACTCCAGGCACTGTGGAAGCACACCGGGTCCCCACAGGATAGTATCTAAATGCCAGCCATGCATTGTAAATGCATTAAATCAAAGATTGCCTTTTACCACCAATTCCATAGAAATTCTAACAAAATGAGCCCTTGATCTTAGCTGTAAGTTCTAGGTACCAAGTCCACCATAATTAAGTGCACACCAATACTGAACATGCTTTGAGTTGTGATCTCAGCAAGGTCAGCAGGACCCGGCCCCATGCATTTTAATTACCACTGCAATCCAAGGCAACTTAAATGCTGTGAAAGCCACAATGCCATAATCACTCTCGTCACCATAAGCATTTGAAAATATGAGGCTTCCTTTGCAAGTGCCTGCTTTCTGACACTACAAAATGTCACAGAAAGTTCAGTTCTAAAACAGTAGAATGCCTAAAATGCCTAAAAATACTGAATATTATTCATAATCTTAAAGAACTAGATTTTATAGTAAGTGAAAAGTAAGTTTCATAATTAGAAAACATAACAGTCATAAACAGCTACATGCAATTCATCAGCTAAAGAATTTAAATCATTTAACTTCAGATTATTCAGCTTTGATCCTTCGACTGTAAGAGTCAACATCTCCTGAGGTGTTTTCACAGGCTTTTCAGGACAATCTTGAGTTCATTTGGCTGTGTGTCTGCTGCAGGGTCTGGTAAAACATTCTGTTACGAGACTGATGGCTGCAATGGTAAGAGTGTTTAGAGAGCAGAAAAACAGGGATGCTAAACTAAAATAGCAAAGCTCTCATTAATTTTTCAGGCGCTGCTATGTACCTTTTAGCTTTGGCTGCAGCTAATCAAATTGAATGTTCATATAAGTTCTGACTTACGGCAATGAATTCTTAAAAATGTCTTATTTTGCATTTTTAAGATGTTATTGTGTAACACATGTACATTAAGAAAAGTTGTTGCTTCTGGGGATAGAATGCATCTTGAGAATCTATTTACCTCTATGAAATCCAATATAATCTTTAAAAGGTTAACTCTTGAGATAGCTAATAGGTTTTCTCTAGAACTGCCAGATGCTGTCATTCTTTATTGTATTCTTGGGAAGGGGGATTGTTTTCTTTTTTAAATATCAAAGATTTCTTTAAATAAAATTTAGTTATGGAAGATGACATCAGCTGCTCATTCGGTCAGTGGAAAAAGACACGTATATAATAGCTTAGAAGCTGCTTCACCCATTTACCTCACCAGTGATCTGAAAACCACTAGACTAAAGAGAAAGTTAAAACGCTAAATTGAAATGACAGTTTTGAAAGAAAAGGGACAGCTGTTCTCTAAGAATTATGCCCACCCTGTACTTGTTAAAAGGAGTACCCGTACCTCTTTGGTAAGAAATACGTAGATCCCTCAGTCATGGGTCTTAAGGACAGCTGCTTAGATGGAGTAAAACATCACAAAACCAGTTCTCTACAGCAGTTTACCTGAACTAAGAATTTGCTTCACAATGCCTTATATTTACAGTGTAAATATTCTAAGACAACCCTCGATCAACTATTGTTATTGTTAGCTAGCATCTCTTTCACCCTCAAAGTTGTCATTCTGTATTTCCATGGCTAGCATATGCGTCCTCCTCAAAGTAGCTAACTTCATCCATGGCTTGTATCCATGGACAGCCAGCATCTTCCACGGTCACTCATTATTACAATAAAAAACCTTTGCCACGGTTAGTTAGGATTGTGGTGAGCCACTGCACTGAGGCTTTACCAGTACTCCATACTGCTGAAGCAACCTCCACTCTCCTTTAACCAGAACATATGTTCTCTCGGGATATTGGAATTTTTTAGTAAGTGGCATCTCACTACACTATCATTCCGTCGCTATCAAGTACTTACTTTGCATAATGGCATCAAAATGTTGCTATTGGCTTATGTGCTTTAAGATAAAACAAAGGTACGAAGAAACAATTTGATCCCACTTGTTTAATCCTTGCTTTGGCAGGTGGAGCTAAGATCAGACCTCAGTTTGTCTGCATTTCCGAGGTCTTCCCTGAACATCTGCCAGATGTGGTGGCATTCTTAAAATTCTCTGTGCTGTTAGCGTCTCCTTGGCCTCTGGAGCCTGGCTGCCTAATTGGAAACAAACCCTTTCTCAGGCTGCCAAAGGAAGTGGGACGCACTAACCCTCATCCCATGCTCGCCTCAGCCTGCAACTGCTGCATAACCAGAAGATTCCTACTTGGCCATGGGGATACCATTAACCATGGACAACTCAGAGTGCAAAATGGTTATTAATTGCTATTCAGTGAAAAGTCATAGAATCATAGACTCATAGAATAATTTAGGTTGGAAGGGACCTTAAAGATCATCTAGTCCCAACCCCCCTGCCATGGGCAGGGACACCTCCCACTAGACCAGGCTGCTCCAAGCCCCATCCAACCTGGCCTTGAACCCCTCCAGGGATGGGGCAGCCACAGCTTCTCTGGGCAACCTGGGCCAGTGCCTCACCACCCTCACAGTAAAGAGTTTTTTCCTAATATCTAATCTAAATCTCCCCTCTTCCAGTTTAAAACCATTACCCCTCATCCTATCACTACACTCCCTGACAAAGAGTCCCTCCCCATCTCTCCTTCAGATACTGGAAGGCCGTTATAAGGTCTCCCTGGAGCCTTCTCTTCTCCAGGCTGAACTACCCCTACTCTCTCAACCTGTCCCCATAGGAGAGGGGCTCCAGCCCTCTGATCATCTTTGTGGCCTCCTCTGGACACGCTCCAACAGGTCCATGTGCTTCTTGTGCTGAGAGTCCATCTAAGAGAAGCCAACCTGACCTGTTGCACACCTCAGAATTTCCAAGATTTGAAATCTTTGTTTTGCTCGAACAGGACACCTTGAGAGTGTATCAGGAGATCTACATTCAAACAAGTTCTCCAAACCACATTTTCCATGTCTTCTTTTATCTGAACAGAATCTGTCTTACAAGTTACTCATGTACACTGTAAAAGGTTACAGACTGCATATAAACATGTTTAATGAAGCTGAATGCTGCAAGCATAAGCAGCAAAAATATTTTGTTTACTTAACATTTATGCACACTCAAGTAAAAGCTTGTTAAGTTTGGTTGGCTAAGCTTGTTTTCAAAAGGGACCTAGAAGGCTGAAAAAATTAAATAAATCAACATATGCATAACAACACAATCATTCATATTAGCATCCTAGTTAAATCAATGATTAATTCTCCTTTGAGGAAGAAGTGGTGGTAAAACAACTCTAGACTAATACCTACTAACAATACTACAATTGACTCAAAATTCCAGATTATATCAACACATGCATATGTAATATAGGAGAAACTTTCAGAGCCTTAACTTTAAAGAGAAACCTGAATAAACATATGTTTGTGTATTTAAATATAGATTCAAACTAGCTACTCTCCACAATTGGCTTGTAGATATCTGCTGTGTCTGCAAATAAAGAGGTCACTAGAGTTTTCTGCTGACTTTAAATGGCTGAACTGGAAGAGCAGGATAATGGCACAGCAGCAGCAGAAAGAACTAATTCTGAAATAAATCGTCTGTTGTCAGAAAGTTCATATGAACTCCAGCGAGATGGCGAGAGACACGGTAATGGTATCTTTTTAAAACCATGACTAGCTCCTCTGTCTTGGTCAATCCAGACATCATGGATGTTGTAACTGAGCTTTGAATACAGGTTTGATGGGAGGTTGTCCCCACTGATGGAGTTCTCCATCCCATTTGTCGGTAAAGATTGCAATAACACAAAGTGTTACCCAGCTGGGAGCCATAAGACCAGCACTGGAGAGAAAACTGAAACCTTCTGCAGAAGGTCGGCCTTTTCACACTGACTCAGAAGGCAGGAAACTGAGCCTTTCCTCTTGGGGACCGTGAAAGTATGGGATGCCCAGTATGGATGAAGAGGGTGATCATGAATGCCTGGGAAAAGCAACTTTCTACATATTTTAGTTAATGGATACAGAAAAGAGGGACTTTCTTATGTTAGCAGGCCAGGAAAGGGGGACTGGCAATATCCAAACCAAGAAGCTAAGAAGGCACCCCTTGTTTCCTTACTCTAACTCTGTTCTTAAACATACAGCACTCCAAAGTCTTGAAACGGCTGTTGGCTTACCTCCCACAGGCTCACAAACAGTTCTTACCCTCTTGTTGATTTTCTTTGCAGGGAAAAAAGTTACTGCAAGGGTCCATGGACAATATTCTGGCTACAGAGATAAATTGTTAAGATGGGGAAAAAAAAAAAATTCCTTGTGTCCCAATAGTAACATCTGCATCAGTTCTTGTGAAGGTTATTCTGGAGCGTTGGATTTTGGGTTATTAATTTCAGTAATATTACTAAAGGCTTCCATAGGTTCTAGACTGTAATGGAAACAGAAGCAGCTGGATTCATGCATGATCTAGCAGCTCCAGATAGAAGTTGGTAGGCTAAGATATTCTCCAATAGCATAAAACACTAAGAAATCTGGTCTGATCTCATAGCTGACCTTGTTTTGAGCAGAAGGTTGGACTAGACATCTCCCAAGGTCATTCTAACATGAATTATTGTATCATCCTATGAAAATAGAGAATATGCTTTTCAGAAACCAATGCAGATGGTAGGACAGAGAAGGTGGTTCCCATCTAGAAAACAAATAATGCATTTTGAAAAGATTGTGTTATGCCAGTTATTTTACAGTCTGAAGTTACATAAACCTGATAGAGGAACTTCTGTTTTCCTAACATAAGCCTATGGAGAGAGCAGTATGAATCTTTCAACACTGATGCAGTCCTACAAGATTCATCTGGATTTAACCAGGACCACATTTTAATTGTGGAAGCACAAAGACTGTGAATAGAAGATTAAAAACATTGCTACGAAGTTTTTACATTAACTTTGTTAATATGAAAAAGATACCTTAAAATGGCATTTACAACCTCACATTATCTGTACATCAAAGGAAAAAGTATTTGCTTCGATTCTAAGGTAAGTTTATATGATTACAAAGATCTTCATGAACAGGTGAGCTAAGAGAGAGAAGAGGAAAGGTTGTGGGCTCACATTTTTGCTTTAATATTAATATTTTGCACTTCTGTAATCTCTTTCATCTAAGGATTTCAAAGCACTCTACGGACATTAATGAATTAAGCCTTACAGCAGTCCTGAGAGAAAAGGTAATGATCTAAAGATTGAAATTCAAAGACATGAATGGATATAAGTGGGGAATAGCATTCCTAAAATTTCATATGGTACTTAGACCATATGGAAAATCCGCTATTTTCCTCTTCATTTATATCCTATGTGCCTTCAAGGCAATTCACAGTACTGGAAAAATTGTTAAGAAGTGTTTACAACTGGTTTCATACAGACAGTTTGGATACAATGACAACAGTAGCAGCAAAAATAAACAGGGAATAGATCAGGTTGCAAAAAACAGGGGTTGTTTTGAACATGTTAAACTTAATTTCTGCCTATGGATGTAAAGGATTTTACAGAATAATTTTGTATTGAAATGGATTTGCTTTACAAATTACAACATTCAGGATTGCATGAAATAACTTAGCCAAGACAGTAGAGTTAGAGAAATGCTCTCCTGCTCAGAATCAATCCCAAATTCTCTGAACACAGAGGCCACAGCAGAAGGAAGGAGTCTTGGCACTCACTGGAATGGAGGCAAGGAAAATGCACAGTATACAGTACATTAAAATGCAGTTACATCTTTAATGACCAGCCAAATTCCTATGCCTTTGCTAACCCGACAAGTTTTCTATATAAATAATTCTATTGATAGTTAGCAGAATTCATCCCTAAGGATGCAATATCAGGTGCAATGATAAAAACAGTATCTTTCAGAGAGCAAGCGAAGCCTTTGATGCATGGGGACACGGCATTCAGGAGGTGAGCAGGTATTCTGTGAAGTCTTGCGACTTTTCTTCCCCTTTTATGTCTCCATTGGTCACAGATATACCTACCTCTCAAGCGTATTTGCAGTTCTCCAAGCTGTAAAAATTCATAAGCAAGACCCAAAGAGAAAGTGCCTTGTATCTTCCAGGGAGAATATGTGCTGTAATCATGTAATGAGAGATCTCTCTTGATGTACAGCTTTCATTCAATGGAAGAGTCAACAGTCGTGTTAAGGGCATGAAATTTCGTAGCTCAGAAGTTCTTGCTATCCTGGGGCTTAAGGAAATGAACCTCTTTGCAATTCTATTTTTTTCCAAGTTTTTTTTTTTTTTGTAATTGATTATTCATACTTTGAACAGAGCTAGAAACTGAGAAGTATCTGCTTACAGAGAAAATAGCTTCACATCAATCAAGAAAACCTGCAATTACACGTGGAAGCTCATTTCACACTCTATAAAAAGCAAACAAGTCCTGAGTTATAATACATGCATATTAGCCTTTATTTACAATTATGATAATCAATCTTCAAGATAAACATCTAGGAGCAATTTTTTTTTCCTGTAGAAGGGCACTATTCCAAGTGTTCAACTACAAGAGCTCCTGAATCGCTTTGGCCAGCAACCACTTGGTTCAAAAGAAGAGCATCATTTAAAGACCATCCTCCCCTTTGGTTTGTGCTGCTACGTATCTCCACCTCTACAGAGAGTATGGCAAGCTGAAAAAGTGTCCAACCCCAAAATCAACATCACTATGCAGATTAACCAGGAATAACAGTACTGTAGCAAAGCCAGCTGCATCTATCCCTCTAAAAGTACTCTAAGGTCTTGGAAAGTAAAAGCAGATGTACCAAGTCATGCCAAAAAGCCTTTTTTTTTTTTTTTTTTCAATATCCTATATCCTATCCCTAACAGTGCTCAGTAACCAAAGTCTGTGAAAAGATGTAAGAGCAAATCAAGCAGAGAGTTATATTTCTGTACTGTACACTCCCAGCTACCAACAATTTGTGGCTCGTAGCCTGAGCCAGGCGATGCCTTCTAGTTCTTGTGTTAGAAAAGAGAGTAAATGAGTACTCCAGAGTGTTCCTCTGAAGATAAACAGCTGGGCAATCACAGGCAGCCAGGCATCCCACACAATCTCCTCAACTCTTTCCATTAAAATAGGTAAACTTGTGTATGAATTCTCATAGGGATGCGGGCAGAAGACAAAGCAAAAACATTCTCAGCAATGAACTAGAGGAAATCCTCTTTAAATATTTTTAAAGCTGAGAGAGGTTGTGTACTCTCCATCCTTGGACATAATCCTGGACAACCTGCTGTAGCTGACCCTGGTTGAGCAGGGGGTTAAACTAGGTGATCTCCAGAGATGCCTTCCAACCTCAGCTACTCTGTGATATTGTGAAATACCCTTGATTAGCAAGTAGCAGTGTTTTGTAAAAGATTCAGATCCAAACGATTTCTATTCTTCCTGGCTTGAAGCAAGACTTGAAAATTCATCTTCTATAGCATTCTGTATGAATAACGGTCTACTGTCAGGCCAGAAAGAGTCACACGCACTTAAGTCATTCTCCATAGCTTAACAGTTAAGACATTGTCTCTATATACGAGTAAGACAATTATCAAGCACATTTATATTTAGTTGTCTTGTATTAGCAAGCTCTCACATAAGTCAACAGCAAAAGTGCTACCGACTTTAAAATAGGGGCTGTCCCAGTAAAAATATTTTTTTTTTAACCTTTTGAGTCACAGGTGCTTAGGCACTAACAGTTTATCATCAACAGAACCTGAATTTTTCAGGTCCAAAGTACAAATGAAAACTTGAACTAAGAGTTTGAATACAGTTTGAATGTTTGGTAACAAATATAAGATCAAAACAATCTCTCTGGTCCTGCACTATATAAATTTTAAGTAGACAAAAGCATACATTTCATCAAGGGGTCATGCACCTCATACAGAAGACACTGAAGCATTTGAGAGGTCTGCAAAATTCAAGCTCCCAGGCTGGGCTTCATCTCAAAAATCTCCACACACACATCATTAACAGATTAAGAGCTTAAACGTCCAGTTTCTCAGCACAGGCTTCTCTCATTTGAAGGTTATTTTATCTTTTATGAATAGCAACAGCCCTTATCTGTTCTATGGCTTAGCCATTAAGACATGGCATTGATTTCAGTTATGATTAACGCATCTGGATGAACAGCAAAATTTCACTTTCTAATCCAAACTCTATAATGGTGCACAGCATCAAGATACATATAGTTCTTTCTTTTTGAAAAGCAGAGGCAGTAGGTTTGCAAACTCTCAAAGAATTTAAGTTGTCAGGACTCTCTTGTTGTTTATATGGTGTACACACACCACACATTTTACTTTTCAATACCCAAAGTTTTTGGTGAAGATGCTGCTTATCCCAGGCTAGCAGAGCTCAGACACCTCCCATCAGCTCAGGAAGGCTCTTTAATCCAGAGCTGAAAACATTAAAGGTAGAAGAGTTTTAGATCTCAACTGTAGTTTGTTTGTCCTCAGATGTGGGAATGCCTTTGGAGTGTTTAAGTGCTAAATTCTTACTTTCTGACAAGCTGTTTCCTTACCTATATTTTTCACTTTCGAGATCTCTCCCCTAGAGCACTGAAGCAAGGGTATTTAAACTATGCATCTAAACTGAATAATGTCTATTAAAAAAGAAATGTGTAAGGAAGCCTAGGGATGGCTGAATCTGTCCTTCTTTACAGAAGCTACTTATATCCAAGAAGTCAATGCTTCCTCTGACAAAGGGAAACACGTTCTTCCTGTATTATTTTGTTATTAAAAGAGAGTTTAAACCAAATTCCCAAATCCAAGCATTCAGATACTATGAAGATGCATGCTCTAGTGACAGAGATTGTAGGGGGTTTTTTGTGTGTATGGTTGGACTCGATGATCTCAAAGGTCCTTTCCAACCATGAAGATTCTATGATTCTATGATCAGAATTCCAGATTACAAACTGTAAATAACACCTTAGCTTGTGTAACACATTCAAAATCAAGCTCTAACTCCACGGTTTATGCTTCTGTTCATTTATTACTAAGATTGGCTTCACTGTTAGCCTATACTTTTAGGGAGCTGATGAACACGGATTGGCTTTGTTGTATTATTCACTCAGAGTGCTAACGTTCTATTGTATTTCAATTATTTCCATGACACTGACACTACCAAGTACTAATTCAAATACAATTGACAGTGAAAGTTCCTTTGCTGTTTTGGGTGCCCCAAACTGGCCAAGCAAACTCAAGAAAGTAAGAATAAAGCCAAGATTAGAATTCAGGTGGTTCTTATTCCAAACCATGGCATTCAGTGTCTCAGCGAGGCATGCAGCTTGGCCACTGGCTAACTGCATGACCCTACAGTGGCACATACAAATAACAGCAATGTTAGATGCACACCAAAGAGAATTTTAATCAAATTTACAAAAAATCCATGAGGAATAAAGGAAATGTGTTTGTTCCCAAGACAAGTCTGCACAATATTAGTTCACCTCTGCTGTTTTCAAATCAACCTGCTGTGGTCTCTCCCCATTTTGTATGCTGTAAAACTATCAACAATTGCTAGTTATCACATATTGTCCTATTTAAACACCACACAATCAAGTTTTCATTGCACTTAACAGGAACTGTGTTCACTTTGTTTGCAAGGATCTGCTCCCATGCTAATTTAATCAGTTCAAGCAACTAATTAATCAGAAAATTAAAATCCGTCCTAACGTTAGCCAAAATTTACTGGAGTGCAAAACAAACCTGATAAACTTATTTCATATTGGCAGTCCTAACCATCTTTAAATACATAAAATATTTTCAGGGGAAGAAGACAGGGGGAAGAACAGTTGCAGACAAACCACAGCCGCAAAGTCTGCACCAACACCTTTGTATATAGAACAGTTACCACAACCCCTGAACCAACCAGGCAAGAAATAGTGTGAGCCATAGCCTGAGCCAGCCCCGTTGTTCTGCACCGCTCACCTGCTGCGGATGAGCCACCAGGCATCAGTATGGTGGCAACACACACCTCTGGTGAACATCTTTCTGCCTTTTTTATAAACCATTAAAAAAAAGCTGAAGGAGAGTAGAAACAAGACCTAAAGGACCAATATCCAAGGTAACCGCAACTGGATCATGTTTATTTTAGCTAATTTCTTTTTTTACATTCAATGTCTCCTCAACTTGTTGGAGCAAGTAATCTTGTTTTGAAGATTCCAATAAAATTAATACCAATAAAAGGCCCCTATATTTTTTGGCAATTTCACCTGAAACCTAGCTGCTGCTGCTTATGCCTTGTAGGAGAAATTTCTCCATGGGCATGGTGTGCAGAGACCAGGTACTTGTAAAGAAAAAGAAGGTTCCATGCCAAAAATACTCTGAATCAATCATGTAAATAAAAAACATGCTTCCCTTTCCCACTTCCCAATTATTATTTTTTTTAACCTTTTTTCTGTCTGGGTTGGGAAAAGAGGGAGTTGAGCAAAGAATGTTATGACTATTGACCTGAGACAGTCTTCTGGAAATAATCTAACAGCAGGGAACAGCAAGTCCTTTTCAAAACCAATGAAGCAAGAAAATGCTGTAGATCAAGCTATTGTGAGAGAGTTGAGGGAGGGGAGAGGGGAAAAAAGATGGAGAAGAAGGAAAAGAAAGGATGGAACTATGCCTTAGACTCATACTGACTATTTCCTTTAAAAAAAAAAAAACCCTCATCTTTTCAAGGCCATCACTTTTATGGCATCTCTACCATAACTAACCCTTGTTCCAAAAAAAGCAGTTGTATTTAGCAGCAGTCAACTGGCATGTTTAGGCTTATGATTGCAGAATTTTTACTTGCAGCATGCAGTGCTACATAGCCTTGGATTTTCCCTGATCTGTCTCTCCTTATAATGCCCTATGGTAGATTTGAAAAACAAGACAGTATTTCTGTAAACTTAGTATCCGTTTATGTCCTTCATCGGAGGCTCTATCTTTTCAGTAAAAGATCACTGAGACATACAAATACGAAAATCTTCACGTTTATTTAAAATAAAAAAGCTAGGGACAAAAAAACAAAATATATCCCCAGTCCTGGGGAGATCACCATCAGACAGCATTGCCAGGACCATTTTCACTGTGAAATTATGGCCTCAAAGAGACCCTGAGGGTGAGGAGGACCTTGCTGGAATACATTTTGTGTGTGCTACTTCAAGATGCTACTACCAGTACCAGCTAGGTCAAGCACTATAGCAAAGTTGGCCCTAGGAAGAGCGCACATATTAACCATTTGCTTTCTGCAGAGGCTTTTTCTTTACAAAACCCCTTTTGTTTCAGAATTACAATGGACAATATTGATATACTGTTGGATCTGCAGCTAATGGTACTTACAATAAAGTGCCTATATGCTCTCTCAAATAAACAATGTTCACCACCTTAAATAACTCAAGAAAGACTGTATATGAGTCGTGTTAGAGAAACTTCCCACCCAGGATTTGGATTTTGTTTGTTTTTAAACGATCTTTGGTTCTTTTTGCTGATCTTTCATTCCTTTTGTGCATGTGCACAGGCACTCAGTAGTTTCTCACTGAAACACAAAACCCTCAATGTTAATTCATCTTTTGAGTTAATCCATTTACACTGAAAGCCAAGAGACTGAAATTATTATTGTTGTGGACTGACAGTTAGGGGCTCCATCAGGAAGCCGTAGCAGTGGATTTGACTTTCCCAGTTCCTCATCATTTTCCCACATCAAGTCCACTAATTTAAACTGTACATAAACAAAGAGGGGTTTATTGTCTGTGAGTGTTAGGAAAGTCAAAACTAAAGCTGTGTATGAACTCTGGCTTTTGAGGCATTTGTTGGTGAAACAGACGCTTTTTTTCCCACCACATCATAAAGGAGAGTGGAATCCTGCTCTAAACCATCAGAAATCATCTATTCTTATTACTCAGATATGTGTAGCCGCTATTCACACAGGGTAACTTCATTAATAAGTCAGTACATATTTACATTTTTAACCACGATATCACACTTCAGGATTCTTTCTTAAGGAAGAATTCCCTGGTTATTTCAAGAAGTAAAAAGCAAAACAGAGCAGGCAGGTTTTCAGCACTTTGAATAGTTTTCTATAAAAGAAAGTTCCTCTGTATCAAAGGCAGATGTTCTTCAGAAGCACCAATGAACTACTGATGAAATAATGAAGATACTTTTCCACCTATTTAGGTATCAAATAAGTAGCCAAGAAAAATGTAATGAAAGAATGAAGCAAAAGAGTAAACAAAAAAGCCACAAACCACCTTTGGGGATGAAAGCAAGCATGTGTAATGGGAGCCCAAAGGGTAATATATTCAGAAAGCTCTAAGTGCCTGAAAATGAAGGCTTAGAATGAAAGCACCTCTTCAACCATAACTCTAGTGTCACTAACGTAAAGCTATAATCTTTTTTCCTATATTCTCACTATTATCTAAGCATTAAGTGTCAGTTAAGAAGATGTAAGAGAGGAGGAGTTTTTAGTGGGGTGGAAATCTTTTGTTGCCTGTTTTCTTATATATAGGAATGTTAAGAATAAAATTACAATTTTGTCATGGCTTTTAAATAATCTTTGGTTTACTGCTGCTGTGACAACCTTTTAAGGAGGTAGACTGTGAAATGAAATGATGCTTTAACACTCTAATACACTGAAAGTATCTTTTTTTTTAAACCCAAAATAGCAATTTCAATATTAACACTGGAAAGGTTAAAGCCCATATCTATGATGAAAGTGCGGAAAGAAAACAGATTTGTTAGCAAGCAGGAAGGGATACCAGTTCAAGCTTCTCATATCTTTTTTGTATTTTGAGGGCTGGTGGTTAAAATGCAACTGCCTGGAGTCAAAGAATTCCTTTTCTTTACAAATTTTCTTATTAGCACCAGGAAAAATATAGTATTTTTACCTAACTGTTTTACAGAAGAGAAACTAGAAGCATTGCAAAGGAAAATGTTTTATGAAATAGGTCCTCCTTGTCCACAATCTGTCATTCTTTCATAATATAGCTCCTATAAGAATAGTCACAGTGGTGTCTGCAGCTCTGTTTAAAGAATAAGACACTAATCAGAGCAAGCAAGAAAGCAGAATATATCCATGAGTTAGCAGACAAGCTCAACCTACTGTTTGTTTTGCTTCATAAATAGACATTGACAAAGTTTCAGGCTTAAGGCAGACTATGGATTTGAGTGGGATACCTGAATTTTGAATTGACTCATTCTCCAGAGAAAGAGCACAAAGAAATTTGGATTCCCTGTATTCGTGACTTCCTCTTAAAGTGAGAAGACTTTGTCTGCAATTTCTAGTATGTGTACAACATTTTACTCTCTTTTAAAAAGTAATTAGTATAAGTGATAAATATATATATTGAAGTACTTTAAATAACATTTATTCACTGCTTCCAAGAGACAAATGTAGCTGACCAGACAGGGAAGAAATAGCAATGCCTATCCTAGAAGGATACAAAGTTGAGTTTACACAAAAATTTGTAGCTCAAAATATACCATAGGCTTCTTGTTCAGATAGGCAAGCTATAAATTGTCTTTGAGGATAACTGCCAAGTTGATACATTCAGGGTCTTCTGCCTTGAAGAACTGGAAGACCAGAGACAACCCAGCTCGGCCATGCCCTCTCTTCATTCTCTCCCTTTTTCGGCATGCTGACATATGGACTGCTGAACTGATTTTCCCAGTTAGAAAGGGTTCTGCACACTGAGTCATTTTCAGGAAAGTTTTAATTTTTCAAGCTATTGTATACACACCTTACTAACACAAAACAGTTGTAAGGTAACAGTGTTACCTTTAATACAGATACTAGCTTTTCCATACAGTATTTATGAATCTAGCACACAAGAATGAATATCTCATTGACAGGAACTCTGTTTATTGAGCAAATTTCTTTAGTGGTATTTTACATGGCTTTTAAAGGGACAAGGGACTCCTTCATCCCTCTCCCTACAATTGAGATGATTAATAGAGGAGACAATTTCCAAAAAGAAGTTCCTCTATGTGGGAAGAGCTTTTCAGCCACTGCTTAGCGTGAGCTGGAGAATGAAATAACCCAGTCCACATTTAACCACAAACATTTTCTTAGGGAACAGCCCAGATCATTGTATTTGAGTTTTTAATCCATATACATCATCACTCATAGAAAAGTTACTTTCTCTGGAAGAGATGTAGTATATTTTAAAAATATCACCAGTACAGTTTCAACTTTGCCAATAGCAAGACCTAACTGTTTATTATACCATTAATCAGTCTTACTCAGAGGCTTGGGGATTATTTTTTTTTTTTCTGACAGTAAAATGAAGAAGTGAAGTTTAGGACCCAAAGTGTTTTCATCCCAAGGTGTTTCTGTACTCTCCACTCTGAGGTAACTAGACAATAAAATGCTTCAGTCATCCACAAGGAAAGCACTCAAACTGCAGTCATGCATCCATGCATTTGGGTATTGTCTTCTGGTTCCTCAATTTCACACTTTGCTAGAAGCACGCAGTAACATCAAGTTTCAATTACTCACATCTAAAACACTTACCAATATTGATGAGCCTGAACTGCAGCATTCGGATCCCCACTTCTGATACAGAGACAGTATCCTTTTGAATTTTCTAACGCTGTCTGGTTATCATTACTTTGAACATAGCTTTCTGCATCCTAAAGAGGCATATTAAAGCAGGAATACGGCAACTGACACATTTCTTATTACAAATCACATAATGTGGTAGCTTTTCTTAGCAAAGAAAAAGCATTTCTTCCTTTAAATTCAGAAGTAGTGAACCACATTCCCTGCTGCCATAAGTAATGACAGAAACCTTTTAAATACTAAGTGGTTGCTCTATTTATTCATACCCATGGAAATTACATGTTAGCTTGCCATGTGCACAAATGGATTCACATCTATAAATCGCAAGTAATTCAGTGAAGTTTACTGCAGTACAGTTAACTCATCTTTTTTTGGGCTTGTCAGTTCTGTTAGCATCATCCCCATTGCCTCAGAAGATGGGAATCAGTCCAAAGGATCATCTAAGGAAGCACAGTCGTATAAGGTATTACACTACAGCAACTCCTCAATTGATAGAACAGCAGCTAACTAGTATAGACGTTCACCCTGGAGCCATTGCTACGTGAATACAGGCCTCAGTTATTACAGTCTGACTTAAACTTGCTCTTATCTCACCCAGAAATAGTTAGTGGACAGGAGGCTGTAGGTCCAGGGCTATCTTTTCTCTTACTTTATGTTCAGGAAAAATAATCACCATATTCAGTATTTAACGATCATCTATTTTCTCCCCTTTGCCCCCTTAATCCAGGAAAACAAAGAAACATTGAAATATATCTGCTGCTGGAGTTTACTCAACATTTCTATAATTAAGCCTGCTGAGAAACTCATTTTAGAGAGGGCTGGTTTTTTTTTTTTTTGCACAGAGAAAAGAAAACAGATTAATTCCTTGGCAACAAAATTCTAATTAATCAAAAATGTGGCTCTATTCATTCTTAGCTTCTTCATTACAATAAAATATCAGATGTTTACTGCTGAAATTATAGTCTTGATTCAATGCAAAATCAGGTGGCTCTTAAGATTTAATTATAAAAATAAAAATTAGGTTTATTGACTCTGCACAAGTGTTTATCTTGATCTGTGGTTCACTGATTACAGAGATAAATGATTCAACATGAGGCAGGACTTTCTGCAAACAACTGGAGAAACATACTTATCTCCAACCCAATGAGACTGTCAATCATCCCAGCAAACCATCCCCATGTCAACAGCAGAGAACTGGCTTTGTACCTCCTCAGCCTCATTCAAGCAATTATGTGAAGGAAAACAAAATTTTCAAGAGCAATCTTGCCTGTATATGAAGGCCATTTAGGGCACTACTCGCGCTGCCACCAAGGTCATTGCAGAGAGGTCTGCTTTTTGGTACACACAAGCTTCCATCGTGTCTTTTCCGATATAAACAGTAGCTTTCCATGCCAATACCCCATCCAGCGTCTCCATGACTCCATTTTCTTTGTGAGCCACATCCCTCTTCTGTTAGCGACAATGCCAATATTCCCAGAATAAGGAGCTTCTGTCTTTTCGTAATTGAATGAACCTGACCCTGCCTTCTGAGTCCACCCAAATCTCCCATTCAAATCAGGACGTAACCTTGGGTTTGATTCATGTTTTTAATTGCTTACAACTTGTCTGTGAATGCTCGTTTGTGCATACTGTAATTTCTAAAGGAAAAACATTGAACCTTACTTACCTGACAGTGTCTCTCTCTAATCATTTTTTTCATAGGAAACCCAGCTGTTGAGAAGTGAACTAAAAAACAGCACTGATGATGGCTTTTCTTTTTTTCCATCGATCTCTTGAATCTGGGGGAGATGGAGAGCAGAGATGTGTCTGAACCTTGCCTTTTTTTTACCCCCCTCCAGATAAAAACACCTCAGTTTTCACCTTTACTTACTATAAAGATAGTAATTGAATAGACTAAGAAAGCAATGAATATGCTGACTAAATGCATAAAGGGGACGTATTAGATATAAGGAAGAAATGTTTTACAATGAGGGTATTGAGACACTGGCATATGTTGCCCAAAAAGGTGGTAGATGCCCCATCCCCGGAAACATTCAAGGCCAGGCTGGATGAGGCTCTGAGCAACCTGATCTGGTTGAAGATGTCCCTGCTCATTGGGGAGAGTTGGACAAGATGACCTTTAAAGGTCCCTTCCAACCCAACACATTCTATGATCCTATATTCTTGCTCCTACAAACTCAAGAGACAGTGAAAAGCTGAGTAGTTAACATATTCAACAAGCTTTACCCTCACCCCTCTCAGGCCTCTATAACTTTGATAAGTAGCACCTCTTCCCCTCAGGATTTTTTAGTCTACACCATCTTCTAGAATTAAGCAGCTACCTCTGCTCCACCCCATAAAATTCATCTGGAAGTCCTCCCTAGTAAGACACTTGAAGTTCTTCTCTACACAGATTTGAACTTCTCTGTCCTATCTCCTTAGCATGGCCTTAACCACCAGAAGAATATTCCCAGTTCTTCTCTTGAAGCTCTTTCACTTGTAGAGCATAATTGACTTTTTATTAGGTCAGAGAAAGACATTGAAATTGAAAAGTGAAGGCACCCACCTGCCATTCTTGCCCTACACAAAAGAATATACAGGTATTTTGTGTAAAATATTTACTGGCAACACCAGGAGTACCTTCTCAGAGATGAACGTGCTGTGAGAGATTCTAATTCTTTTTCACTCTTTGTCCCAATAATTATTCATCACACAGAAAACTTAAAATAATCCCAGGCATAGCCAGAGGCGCTATTTGGGTGCCTGGGGAAGTCGGAATGGGCTTGGCTAAAGGGAAGTATCTAAAGTCCACAATCAACAGTGAGTTGAGCAAGGACTTTAGAAAATCTGAGCCCAGTTTTACAATAAGAACCCTAATTACCGGAAAATCCTTCCTTGGGCATTTTGTGGTTGTGAAGAGAACATCAAAATAGAGTCTTTGTTTCAGCTGATGCTCCTGGATGCTGCTTTAATTCAGACAAGAAACAGCAATAGCAAATAGGTGTAAACCCAACTGGTTGCCGTCCCGCCCTATTGACAAACCTTCACCCAGAGTCTCCCCCCACCCCAGAGAAGCTGGACCTGCTGGGTGCGCGGCCACACCACTGAACATCATTTCACATGGCAAAGGTCTCTAAAGAGGATGCATCTCTTTTTTAAACGAAGAACAAAAAGGCATCCCTTACTTGAGAGAACGCACAGCAAGCTTCCTTCAGGATATATGGCCCTTGAAAAAGGTGCCTACATGACTGTTAACAGCCTATTATGCTTCATCTCACAAGGGCAGCATGCCGAACATCTTTCCAGGCCCCTGTCATTTTAATGGACAACTCTCCATTGTGGCTAAACATTGTATCAGGCCCTTCAGGGGAAAAAGGAGCAAACTCCGTAAGTCGTATGTACCTGACTGACAGGCCAGGTTTTGGAGTACAGCCAGGAGGGAATTCACAGTGAAAACCCCAGTTAATCATAATCTTCACTGGATGCAAAGTTTTCCTGTGTCAGATTATTCGGAAGAAAAAAGGCTCTTTGTTAGAGCCCCACACATTTTCCTGCATCCTCCGAGGGGGGAGGAAACAAAACTCAACAAGATAGCAAAGAAATGAATATTCAAACACATTGAAGTTTCTTTTTTTTTTTTCCCTTTGTATCTTCACAAGAAAACATCCTCAGAGAATTATCATTTCTGTGAAGAATTTATGAGGTTGACAAGCAAAGCAAACTGGGTTTTATTTTGATGGGCACACTGCAATGTGTATTTATCATCTTTTGTGCCTTCTTGGAGCACAAGTATTACTGCATTACACTCTCTATGCCAACAACCTCATCTGGAATATTATAATGCCCAGAGAGCACCCTAAATATTTTTGTCAAGTTATTAGCCTTAATTGCTAGGCTTTCAGCAGGAATACAGTGAAAAGGCAATAAACACAAGTTTCCTTTAATAATAGAGGACTATAAGTTATTTTCTCATACAGTTCTAGGTTAATGTATATCTGACTACATACTTTTCTTCCAATAAAAATATTTCAAAAGAGTGAAACATGGCTTTAATCTTTTGGGAAAAAACCCTACCCTTAAAAGCTTGATATTAACAAAATTTTTCATTTCCCTTGACTCCTGTGATATTTTAATCAAAACCTTCATTGTAAGGCTTTGGTAAATGAGATTTTACAGTCATCTTAAGTAACAAAAATTGTTAATTAATCACAACATGAAATTAAACCTATTTTAACACTAAGAATTACAAATAGCTTTTGAAAAGTAGCACTCAAAATATTTTGTCTACAAAATATTATTCAGTTTTTTTATAAACTGAAATATACAGGGCTCAGGAGCCTATTGCTAGGGGATAGTATATCTTTGAGAAGTCTATGAAACTTAAGGATCAATTGAGTCATTCTTTTTTGCTCTGTTCTCTTTACTCACCTCTGCCAGTTCTCCTAGTTAGCAGTACAGCTCAACTGTCATCAGAATTTAAAGCACTAAGTATTGTCTATTAACACAAAACTTTAAAAAAATCTCACTCCTCTTATGGGTTAGAATCACTTTCCAGCAGCAGCCTAACTTGGAGAGCCTAAAATCAGCTGGGATTATAACTAGAACAACACAGGCTAGAATTTATGAGTAAAACCCTCCTGACCATCTTCTGTTTGCAAGAGTGGACACATGTGTCAGCACTTGCTACGCCAGCAAACAATACCTTGATAGATTTATGCAGCAAGAGATTTAGTGAGAAAGTTATAATGAACCTCTGAGCATATTTAAGGAAAAACAACTGCCAGAGAATAAGGCAAAGATAATTACTGTTGACGTGTGTAATCCCTTTGTGGCACATGAAATAATTCAGCTTGGTTAAGATGCTATACACAAAACGTAGAGGAGTGTTTCAATAGAGATGGCATTTGGAACAGAAGATGGCAGGTGCAAGTAAAGTTTATTTCAGATATGGGCTTTGTGGTGGATTTACTGCACTCAATCAGCATTCTCTTAGGGGAAAAAAGAAAAAGGTTATCTGTGAATAACTCCCTCTACACACAAAAGACTTAGGAAAACTAGCTAATGGAAAGAAATGTCTATTTTCAACTCATAACAGAATTTTGCTTTTAATTGCGCACAGAAGAAACTCAGAATCCCCTATTCCCTTTATGCCATTATAATGCATGCCATTTCCAAGAAGTAAGGAATGTTTATAACCCATTCCACAACATGGAATCCACAGCACAGACAAACAAACAATCTGACTTTCAGATGTACTTACTGCAAGGAAAACTGGATTTGGGACACACGGTGCCGAGTACCTTTGAAAAAGCCAGACATCTCAAATTGCAGAAGGTCATTCAGGAAGTAATCCTTTCAGCTATGATTGCAAAAAGATGGCAGAAAGAAGGAAAGAGGAATGCTGAGTCCCTGTTCAATGTGTTCATCAGTACATCACAAACTTAAAAACAATTATAATGTACACTCACATCTCAGTGCAGGTAGCTATCGTGTGCCCGTCGCTGTGGTACCTGACATCCCGCATGAATACAGCTCTTGTGGGTGGGATTGCCCAAGAGCAGGCTTTTAAGAGAGTCAATGTGAAACAAATGAGCTATCAGAAGTTAGAGCAAGAGAACCTACAGAGCAAGAAGCACCTTAAGATGAAAAGGTGGCTCAACTTAGAATGACAGAGCTGTCCAGAAGGTTTAAAGCAAGACATATGAAGAGCAAACACGAAGAAAACAGCTTTCAAATATAATACAGTACAAAAAAATCAGGGAAAGGAAGATTTCACTGAAATGCAGAAAAATCTTCAACCAAAAAATACTATTAACATGCTTGAACCAAATTCATTCCTGATGTAAATCCTCTGAAACCAGTCAATTTACACTAGAGGTAAGTGTAATTCCATGGTGTCAATGCAACATTCTTCCACCTGGATGAGTTAAGCCAAACAATTCAACACAAGAATATTGCGAATGTATTCGGCTGAATCAGAGGAGTAAAGTATGTCTGTACAATGTCAGTGTAGTCTGTTTTGTTAATCCTACAGTACAAAGTATTCTGCTATTGACATGCCATTTAACATTACATATGTCATTCCTCAGCTAAAACACGGGGGTGGGGGGGGTGTAATTTGTGCAAGAATCTGCACATCTAACATTAACTTTTAGATGTGCCTGGGCAGTAGGAATCCTTTCAAATAAGAACTTAAATGCTGCTTGTTGGCAAGAATTTTATGTAATCAGGTCTTAAGAAAGGTCTCTTCATAGGCTGCTTTAAGAATCCACGCTAGATTCCACTATAAATACATGACAGAAGAAATATAACGTAAATATAAGTGGTTTCAGTAGCACAATCTCTTAGGGAATGTAGCGGGTTGACCGTGCTGGACACTAGGTGCTCACCAAAGCTGCTCTATCACTCCCCTCCTCAACTGGAAAGGGGAGAGAAACTAAAACAAAAGGCTCATGGGTTGAGATAAGGACAGGGAGATCACTCACCCGTTACCATCACGGGCAAAACAGACTCAACTCAGGGAAAATTAATTAAATTTATTGCCAATTAAAAGTCAGAGTACTGAGAAATAAAAACCAAATCCTAAAAAACCTTCCCCCCCACCCCTCCCTTCTTCCCAGGCTCAACTGCACTCCCAGTTCTCTAGCTCCTCCCCCACAGCAGCCCAGGAGGACAGGGAATGAGGATGGCGGTTAGTTCATCACACGTTGTCTCTGATGCTTCTTCCTCCTCACACTCATCCCTCCCACCAGAGACAGTTCTCCACAAACTCCCTCCTTCCCGCAGGCTGCAGTTCTTCACAAACTGCTCCAGCATAGGCCCCCCACAGGATCACAAGTCCTACCAGCAAACTGCTCCAGCATGGGCTCCTCTCTCCATGGGGCCACAGGTCTTACCAGGACCCTGCTCCAGTGTGGGCTGTCCATGGGATCACAGCCTCCTTTGGCCATCTCCCTGCTCTGGTGTGGGGTCCTCCACAGACTGCAGGTGGATATCTGCTCCACCGTGGACCTCCATGATCTGCAGGGGGACAGCCTGCCTCATCATCATCTTCACCGCAGACTGCAGGGGAATCTCAGCTCCAGCACCTGGAGCGCCTCCTCCCCCCTCCTTCTTCACAGACCTTGGTGTCTGCAGGGCTGTTTCTCTCACATATTCTCACTCCTCTCTCCAGCTGCTGCCATGCAGGTTCCGCCCACGNCCCCCACAGGATCACAAGTCCTACCAGCAAACTGCTCCAGCATGGGCTCCTCTCTCCATGGGGCCACAGGTCTTACCAGGACCCTGCTCCAGTGTGGGCTGTCCATGGGATCACAGCCTCCTTTGGCCATCTCCCTGCTCTGGTGTGGGGTCCTCCACAGACTGCAGGTGGATATCTGCTCCACCGTGGACCTCCATGATCTGCAGGGGGACAGCCTGCCTCATCATCATCTTCACCGCAGACTGCAGGGGAATCTCAGCTCCAGCACCTGGAGCGCCTCCTCCCCCCTCCTTCTTCACAGACCTTGGTGTCTGCAGGGCTGTTTCTCTCACATATTCTCACTCCTCTCTCCAGCTGCTGCCATGCAGGTCCCGCCCACGCCTTAAATATGTTATCCCAGAGGCACTACCACCGTCACTGATGGGCTTGGCCTCAGCCAGTGACAGGTGCATTTTGGAACCAGCTGGCATTGTCTCTATCGGACATAGGGGAAGCTTCCAGCAGCTTCTCACAGAAGCCACCTCTGTAGCCCCCTGCTACCAAAAGCTTGCCACGCAAACCCAATACTTCCAAAGGCTCCTGCAAATAATGTAAAAGCAAGCTTCTTCTCTTTCCATCACATAAAACATTCTGTCAGGAAATCAACTTCTATTGTATACTCATTCCAAGTTTTTGGTCAAATGGTAACATCAGATACTATTTCACACTATCATGTGTGCTTGGCCCATATGCAACAGTAACCTCTGCGATACCATAACAGTGACATTATCTATAACACTGCCTGGTGCCATGGAAGTAGCACTGACAGAGCACCTCTTTTCAATAGAGCCCAACTGAAAACAAACACCATCGCAGCCCCTCCTATCTGCACATTTCATATACAAGCAATATAGACACTTCTCATCTCTTAGACATTTATCCGCCCCTCATCTTTATTGCTCCTGTCTCAACCTCTCTGAGCATTCATCTTCTCATCTTCCCTTCAATCATCAGCAAAAGGCAGTGCTAGGAGAATATCTAACACAAAGAAGCTTGGGCTGATAGACGCTGACACTTGCAGTATAGATCCCTGTAAGACCAAGGCATGCAACATGCAATGGATCTGCAGGTTCTGTAGAAATGCTACACATTTTTCATATATTATGTGCGTTCTCTCACTATTACAATAATTTTTCATCAACAGAGTTGACCCTGTGCTTTAGCTGGACCATGAACTTCTGACTTCAGTGAGTTGGGTAGAAAGCACGCAAAGTAGTAACAAAATAATATAAATCTAATCCCCTAGTTCAAGGACATGAAGCAAACAGGCTTTTGCTCCAAATTACACTTTAGATTTGGATCAGGAAATAACATCTCAGTGAAAGACTTGTCTCTATGTTTCTCTCTGGCAAGCAGAATTCCTCTTAATTTCCCCCAAAAAATTGATTCACTGAAATGGCCGTCTCAACTCTAAGTAGAGATAGCTCATCTCCAAAATGCTGAAAGAACAAAACTTACATTCAGTACACTAAAATAATTTAGATGCTATTACCTGTAAGATGTTTGACTACAAAGAGTAGAATGCATTTGAAGCAGCAACATGCTCTTTACTGAGTACTCTAAACTCTTTGCTCTATATGCTCAGCACCAGTGCAAAGAAAGTGCCCTGTTGAACCTCAGATGTGTTTGATCTTGAATATACACACATTTCAGTGCTGTTACCTTCTCCTAATAATTCATCTTAACAGAAAGACTATACCTACAGAAATGAAGCACCGAAACACTACAGTCTCTGCTTCTCTTTGTACCACGCTATTAATATTCTTCCAGTGTAGTTTCTCCTGCATACATTAAGTTTTAATTAGCATTCCCGGAAATTAGCATGCCTGAAAAAGGCATCTGTTTGTTTAGGAATCCAGGTTTCCACAATGGTTTTGTTTGTTTCCCAGCCTTCACCTCAGAGTTTGACCAGCTGATTTAATTTGCCTAATTTTAAAAGATAATGTAACAACTGAAAGCAAATAAACTGTAGTTAAATTGAATCAACTTGTTCGATAATATGCCTTAATATGATTTAATTTTATGCAGACTAATGAATACAAAATTAGGTAAGGCTGGAGTAAAGCACTCTGCAGCGCCTTCTGGACCAGGCACTGCCACCTCCTGACCCTGGTGCTGTGCCCTGCACCGAGCTGCTCCCACCCTGCTGCTGCTGTGGCCACCAAGCGCTGCTCCAATACGCACATTTGGGGCCGGTAGTTATCGTCCCCTCCTCCCTCCCCCTATCATTCCTCCCTGCAACCGCACCAGTCCCCAGACAGGCCAGTGGCAGCAGCAATTGCTTTGGGTACCTACATGCAACTAAGGATGCATTTGTCTACTGCAGAGCTGATCTTACTGACCACACAGGCTATGCAGACTACTCACTGCTGTCTGTGGAGATACCAGATGGCAAAAACTTTCCGGTAAAAATGCACGAGATCACTTTCAGGCAAAAATACACAAGATCACTTTGAGTCACTGCAGTTTTTTAATCTGCCACATATCACTTTATTTGCCATCATATCCCCACTGTATATACTTAATCTTTCAAAGTCTTTTTTTTTAAATAATTTAAAAGCCATTTAGTACTGTTATACACTGTACAAAATTACACATGTCATTTTGCTGGGTAAATAATATGACGGGAATAGAGCCTGCAAGCACATCTCCACGACTCTGCAGCAGTCTCGTCTGGTAGAGACAAAGGAGTAAAAGAAGTCTGACCTCTAGTGAACTCAAGTGCTTACACCACTTCTGCGACAGGCAGAGTTAAGTTACCACGCTCTGGAAAACTTTGTTCATAGCTCTAAAAGCCTTAATATTTTGTTACAACACAGCCCAAAACAAAGATGAGGACAACAAAAGGATAAATATTATAATCCTAATTACTACAGAATTTTGAAGTGACTAGAGAGATTAACATTACAGAAGCATCTGAATAAGGATAAAGCTGTGGTTTCTGACTCCTATATTGTACGTCTGAATCTACTCTGCCTTCTTTTCATTTTTATTGAACAAAATAACTTCACTACCTATAATTAAAATATATGTATATGAAATATTTTATCCAACTCTACTGAGAGATTTCAGAGGTATTTCAGCATGTGCTTGCATCATGAGCTTCTTGACTAGAAGTACATACCTGTGGAAGACTGCAGTCTCTCCTGGATACCCATCAGACATTAGAATTAAGGAATAATAAAAGAGGGATATCTATTGCCTTTAAAATTCTCTTTGATAAAAGAAACATTACAAGAAAACATTGACAACTGAAAGAGATTCATGCAATAACAGCACTCGTAAGGAATCCCACAAGCAGTATTTCGACAATGGAATCGTATGCCTAACTTGAGGCACTTGCCTGCAAAGCTCCCACAGGCAACTATTGCTTACAAATTCACAGTTCCAGTCCTAGAAAGAGTAATCACAAACTAGTTCCTTGAAAAGCAGCCTAAGATACTCTGAACAATCGGGCAGTGGGGCAGAAAGCTACAGACAGTTCAGTTTTCTGTAAGTTTTACAAACCACAGGATCTTTTAAATTCACATACCATCAGTGATTTTTTTTTTTTAAACTTTCCAGTAGAGGTATACATTCAGAGATGTAATCGCTATACATCTCACCACCACAGAATAGCTGAAGCTGAAAGGGACCTCTGGAGATCATCTTGTCCAACCCTCTACTCAAGCAGGGCCACCCTAAAGCCCCTTGTCCAGGATCATGTCTGGATGGCTTTTGAATATCTCCAAGGATGGAGATTCCACCACTTCCCTGGGCAACCTGAAAGTGATCTTATACATGGAATTACCTGACAAGAATGATTTCAGTAAAATTCTATATGCATTTGGTTTTATGCAAGCCATTAATGACAATTCCACTTGACAGAAGTACAGCATCACATCCATGAAGCACACAAGCACAAGATGTTGAACTTTGCTACCTTCTAATCATGCTAGAACAAATCCATTATTGACAACATAAGTTTATACAAGAAGTACAACTCTGAGCAGAGCATGCAAAGCAAACCAGATTAGTGCTTTCTTTGGCATAGCGCATAACTAATGCTGTTACAGGAAAATATCTATGGGCAAGATAAGGAGGCATGCTTAACTACAATACAGGCACTAGAAGCAGTTCAATTTACATATTCTTATTTACCACCTTACATATAATCCTAGTTTATCATTCATTGGATTTGACTAAACTACTAGGATATATGACACATACTCTTTAATCCACATGACGATGCTTCAAGTTGAACTAGCACAGATAAAATTACATATCACTCTCCCAACACTGATTTCTGGCATCAGGGGATATCTTGATTCAGCACATTACTTGAAACTAGCAAATATCCCGCATGAGAATCATCATGCAAAATGCTTCAAGGTTATACATTAAAAGACCTATTCTTAACTTGGTACTGGTCTTTCTGGTCTCCAGTCAGGGCCATACAATTTTTAATCCTTATGCTTTTCTCTTTAAAAGGTACCTATCAGAGAACATAAGCACTGCTTCTTATACCTAGGGATCCAGAGAACAACTCAAGACAAAGCAGAAGGAAATACAAACAGTATTTATATAACCTCAAGAAGGCAAAGGCAGTAGCATAGTAAGGAAGACCACACAAGAGGCGCACAAGTTACCAACAGAATAATTACTTCCATAACTGTAATAATATTAGCAATTCTTTTAACCTTTACCTTAAAATATGTGATACTGTCAAAATGGACAGATTGTAAGGCTAACTTTGAGACTAGCAAAGATCTCCTCTGAACAGAGGGAACTACGATGTGTTTGAACAGAGATAATGGCTTCTTGATTAGGGAATAAGGGTCATTTTCAAAGTTCAGCATAAATGAAAAACGTAATCAAGCGACAGCTTGAGTGTAAAAGCCTGATTTTTTTTCTCCCAGTTTGATTTCTGAAACACATGAATGCATTTGCTCCTCATTTAAGTAACTCGAATTCCAGCAAACACGGTATCGCATGGGATCACCCCTGGAAAAAAAACCAAACACAAACCCACCATTTTTTAGTATTTCTAATTATACTTCTTGGGAGTCACCAATTCTGGGCTACCATAACAATTACACCTTCCAGTGCACCTTTTACAAAATGAAGCCAATATGCCATAATTGCATCAAAGCACAGGAAAAAGAAAAAATGTCCACCCAATCCTAAACCTTGGTCGTTAAGGTGAGGCACGTACATACTGCAGGAGCGTAAACTTTGGCTGTTAAACAGTTGGCCACATCAGGGAGTAAAGGTTGCTTTAGTCATTTTTCAATTTGAATTTACATGCTTTCAAAGGCTTCCTTTCAGCAAATTATAGTTACATTAAAAGGTTTTGTCTTTATGCAATCCTAGCTCTAGCACAAAAGTTTCTCAAAGTAAAGCAGTTTTGAATCCCAAATAGCTACCTGCAAAACAGAAGTGTTGTAATATCTGTGATAAGCGTTAAAGCCCATCTTAATACCAAACAGCTACTGAATCTTATCTCGGGGGGCACTAATACCCCTCGGCCAGGAAGTCAATACTCGCTGATCCCCCTCCACAATAAGCCATGCAATCAGTGAGTTATTAAGTTGGGGTTTTTCTCTTTTTTAAGTGCTTTACCTCACAGTTAAGAGCACATGAGTTACTCGAACCTGTTTCCCGAAGCAGGCTGCGCCCGGGGTGGGTGAAGAAGCCTTCCCGAGACTGTCTGGGCCCGGGGAAGCAGCTGGCTGGGGCACGATCGAGTATTTCGTTGTTTTAAAGAGCGTAAAGGCCGCGGCGCCCCGCGAACGGGCGCCAGAGCCGCGGCCGGCGGCCGTGAGGGACGGCGGCAGCCGCTGTGAGGGGCGACCGCCCTGCTCGGCCTCTGACACACAGGGAGAGCCGGCGGCATATGATTAGCTGCGCAAAGCCAATTAGCGCCCCTCGCCCGCGCTAATCCCCTTCGCGCCCGCTCCCCCTCACGCCCGCGGCCGTTGGGGCGCAGGAGGGGGGTGAGGCGGTGCGCGCCCTTCCCCGCGCGCCCCGCTTCCCGCCAAACTGCC